>ML798948.1:18101-29874 GCA_009831015.1 Picea engelmannii | reverse complement strand
AGAGTTATGGCCTTACGAAGTTGGAGGACCCTCATATGTCATCTAGAAGCCCCAAAAGGTCAAAGTAGTCAAAGTGGTTTAAGAGATTTTAAAAGGAAAATAATAAAGTGAAGTGATGAGTGTATTATAATTCAAATTGAATAAAAAATAAATTATTTCAATAATAAATTTAATGGAGAAATTAAAAGTGGACCCAACCCTAAAATAAGGAAAGTGGGTCTATTTATACATATTGTCGATAAATAGATAGGTGGGTACCCAACTACTTCCTTATACATTAGTCAACTACATGAATAGGCCTATTAGGCTAGGCCTATTCTCATTCAACTATTCACCATCACCTCCTTTCTCTTGTGAGATGGAAGCAGTCTTCATGGATGCACTATCTAAATCTTGAACCTCTTTAGTTTTCTTTGTCCTGTTAGGTCTGGGTGTATCCTGTGCAGTTTGTGGGTTGTCGATGTTGGATATCTGCGTAGGGTCTACTAGAATGAGGAGGTTCATCGACCAGTCTTTGGTGATCTACTCCAAGTCCTCCTCCATTAGCTTATAGTAGGATTGGAGTTGTTTCTTATGTTCGTCAGTGCACGTTTTGATGTAAATAAAATGTTGGTCTGCATTGAACTTCATAGAGGTCCTGAATTGGTGTAGAGTGTTCTAAGTGATGCGAGGCTCAGACTGGATGGCTATTTCCAGCTGATTGTAGTATGTATGGAACACGAAATTTGACTTCCATTACTTATTCATGTCACTTGAATACCATAGTGTACTAAACTTTGAGGCCAGTGGCTCAAATGGCTCGATGTCCGGGAAGGTCGCACCTTCTGGCATCTCCCAGGCAATAAAATTGATCAGGATCAATAGCCATCTGAAATGAAATTCATACCCTTGATTCTAGGCTTCTCTACAGTCGATTTCTAATTGGTTCACCAGGTACTTCTCCCAGATCATATAGAGTCCTTCTGCACACTTCCTTGTGAGGTCGACTACAAAACCAGTGACTTGGGTGGGTCAGTTTTTTCATACTAACTTCCCTACAATCAATTAAAAAGAGAGGCGCACTACGTCGCTCTGGATAGAAGCTACTTTTTATCCTTGCGTTCCCTTCTCGACATCGCCATAAGTTTCCTTGATCCGCTGTGATAGAGCGCGATCCATGGCTTTTTCGAGGTAAAACTCTTGTGGATCAGGTCCTTGCATACTTAACCCTGTGATCTGATTGATCAACGTCGGATCAACTATTATATGACGATTTAGCCACAAATAACATCCATGGTAACAAGAAAGCAACAGTTTGACACATTCATTCACCTCTTGGTGTCATTCGAAGTGAGGAATCTTCATGACATTGAGCAAGGTGGACTACGTGAGGTTATGGGTCCACGATTGGGGGATTATCTTCAAATTCTTCCCCTTATTCTGGGTCAGGTACTTATGTGGGGTGAGAATTTTGTAAACTTTGCGATCTCTGAGGTTGAAGTTTCTAAACTTCAATGTCGCAATCTTATCTTGGTCTGCTTGAACTGCGCATATCCCCTTCGGGAGGTACACAGTGACCAAGGCATACTCAAAATATCTAGGTATTTTGTCTCGATTTATTACGCTGCTCATAGGTGGTAGATAGGTGGGTAATATGGTCAGGATCAATTTATCATTCGCTAGATCATCCATGTGCTTGGTTCACTTTTCATCAAATGGTTGGAATGGTCTGGCTCCGCAAGCAGTGGACGGAGAGGTTGGTAGTCCTCTCATCGATGATGCTTGTATACCTGTAGACATCGACATGACTCTTTCATTCATGAGGTCAATCAAAACTTATTCAAAAACTTTCTTTGCAACACTCAACTCGTCCGACATACACGCTCGGGGTTAACAATATCAGGTTCGAGGGGTAACTTAGACACAGTAATTTGATAGAGAGAAAGAGCGTGATGATCATTGTATTAACTCGACTTAGTTTGTGGGCTAAAATTCTCAATTGGAAAAAGTGTTCTCAATGCATGGCATGATGGGATAAATAGGTAACTTGACAACGGGTCTCTTGCAACAGGTATGAAGCCTTCATTAACTATGTTCTATATGTTATGGCGCAGTTCCAATGGTTGGATGGTGAGTTGTCTATCCATAAATGGATTTCTATCCATTCAGAGCATTGATCTAACGGTTATAATGGCCCCAACAGCTATATTGCTTTTCTATGGCGAAGTGCCATGCATCGTTGTTCTGATATCCCGACGAAGCTCTAATTTTGCAAATTTTTCTTCTGTGAGGTTTCCTTTGTAACCTTATGCAACTTGTTGATCTTAGCTCACTTATTACTTAGCTTTCTAGCCTTATTCCTAGTGAGCTTCGTCTCGGTGTGCCTTTTTCCATTCTGATCCTTAGCTTCTTTTGGCATAGTTACTTCGCGTTGTTGAGATTCTTTCCTAATATTCAAGGGTAACCCTTCTTCTTCATCTGGAATAGGTACTTCAATATTCATTGGTTCTTCTAGTGTTCTTGCAACTTCGACATCTGGGTCTCTATTGTTAAATGGCTTTAATATGTTCTTATGTTCTTCAATCAAGTGTGTGATCCTTCTAGTCATGAATTCTTTTAAGTCTTGCTACTTCTGTTCTAAAACTTCCTCTTCTTCTTGCCTTCTGGCCTGATCTCTTTTAATCCAAGGTTTTCCTAGTAGCATGGTAAATGGGGCACTGTTCTTGATAAATTTAATAATCACAAAATCTTCCTCTATCGAAGCTCCGTTGGCATTCATAAGTATCTGGGTCATCTTTCCACATAGGTTTATTAACTTTCCTTTGAATAGTCTTATTCCTCCTAGTGAAGGAATCATAGTAGGCTTCCTTATAGCTTCTCACATTCTCTTTTTCATAATGTTCACCTATGTTTCCTCATCTAGAACACAGTCAATGTCGAAGTCTCCTATTCTTGCTTCAAGGCATTCTTTTTCTGTGAAGATATCTGATAAGTTGACTTGTCAGTGGTCATTCAGGGTTTCTTTTATTTGCATTAATATAGTCTCTGATTCTTTCTGAGATTCTGTCATAATCTTAGCTTCTGTATCTACCTTAGGGTTTTCTTGTCTCATGTTAATTCCTTAAAGCTTAGAAATCATTCTAGGACAATCCAGTACTTCATGGTCCATAGATTTACAACAAATACAACTAGGTCTTCTCCCAAGGCATTCCTTAGCAAGATGCTTGGGTTTTCTACAACTGTCACAAAGGGTTAATCCTCTCTTTCATTTAAATGATCCCCAAACTTTCATTTATTGCACACAAGGATCATGGTAGCTAACCTACAAAAAATTCTTTCTAGGATCTTGCATACACTTATTAGTCTAAACATTCTTTCTATGCATAGGTATAACATATTTTTCACTATTCGTATTAGATCTACTCATATCAAATCTTCTTTCATCTATTAATACTCTAGTTTTCAAGCTAAGACAAAATATATCAAACATACCTAGATTCATACTTTTGAAACAAAAATTTCCACTAATCTTACTTCTACAGAGCAAAAATCTTTGAGATCTAGAACTTTTTCACTATTCTTACCTTTATCAGAGCACAAAGCTTTAAGATATTACCTCTTTTTAATCAATAATTCTCACTTTTACCTTTCTTATGGCACAAAGCTTTCGGATCTTACCTCTTTTCTTCAGATCAAAATTATTTTCCTTAGCACAGAACTTGCCAAACTAGTAGAGTACTATGCACTAGAACAATAGATCTACGCACATATATTTCACAATTTTAGATCTGATCTTTGCACAAAGGTTCTTCTTCCTTAGTTCCTAGCAATCACAATTTCAGGTCTCGGCAATGGAACCATTTGTTGGCACAGGGGCAGACCCAGGGTTCAATGCTACAACAATGTACCAAAAAAACCCTAACTATCGACCCTTTCAACAACACCTGTGAAGCAGATGAAGTCTCACCCGAGGTATAGGCAGGGGTGGTTGCAGGACTCAGGTGTCTGCAACCTTAGCTGGGACATAGATCTGTGATTATAACACTTAATAGAGAACTTAGCACCATTATTTCATCATTATCTAACCAATATCTACTCTGCAGAGAAAACAGAGCATCGCAACATTCACCCTGATCTAAGGTATATAAGCACTTAGCAAAGGAATTAGATCAGATCTAGTAGACTCAATAACTAAGCAAGTTCATAGATATTAGATCTAGCATCCAGATTCATTATAAGCACAAAGCATAGACATATATATCTATCTATATCAAAGCACTTTAGCACATAACACATAAACATATCATAACATCACACAGAGTAGAATAACACAATATTTACGTGGTTCACCCCCACCCTGGGGTATGTACACAAACTCTTCTTCTTTATTAGCTTCTTCAATGGGTTACATGCACAGAGCTTCAAAACCTTACTCTGCATAGGACAGAAGATATGTGCAGCTCGCTAGATCCTTCTTCCTTGTGCTACAATACAAAGCCTTCCACAATCTATCACAATCACTTGCACTTAGCTCTGTAAGTCTCTCACAGTATGCACAAAGCACTTACAATCCACACTTGCACTTATCCAACTTGCACAACACTTGCACACTATTCAACTACTTCTTACATTTCCTAACCTTCTATTTATAATACAAAATAGGCCTAAACATGGGTAAACCCATGGGCCGACATCCCATTCCCATTACATATTCCCAAATCCCAAAAAGGATCCAAAAAGGGGCCGAGATCTTGTTAACTCTGCTTCATCTTGCGCTCTGTCTTTGACAGGCTGTCGAAGTCCCAAAATAGGTCAACTTGACCAAGGATCTCCCAAAACGTGGTCAAGGGCCAAAAATTCCTATGAGTACCTAGAGGCTTGCAGCCATCAGTGGCAGGTTCTCTCACCATCGATAGTTTGGAATACATCAATGTCTTCTGATCAATGGATTCTTCAAGTGTTCGACCTCAATACCTTTATTCACACTTTCCGGAATGTAATGGGTGCCTTGATACCTACTTTCATTATCGGTAGGTTGTCTCTCATTTGTTAACGATATACCTTAATGATCGGTAATCAAATGAAGTCTCATTTTGTTCGACCTCAAATCCTTTATTCACATAATGTATACTTGCACCTTTAGTGGACCATGTAGAAGACTTGAAGACATCAGTTCATAGTCACATATTTCCTGAGATGTTTCTATCTTTCATTGGACCAATACCTATATGACTTCAGTGATCATGGGAGATCACATTATTGTATACAGATATCTTCATATTGATTTTGAGATTGGTTTTCACTGGGCCTTGTTCATGACTACGATAGCCTATGGCATGTATCTACTCTTGTATTTCCTATTCATGTCCATGAACAACTGTTTGGTATATTTCCACTTGGATCTACAGTGTAATTCAAATTGGAAGCCATGTGTGAAAAGTCAGTATGGATTGCAATATTATTATGAGCAACGATTTTGTCCAGCTGGGTCTCCATTAATCCACTTCTGAGAATTATATTATATTTTGGCCATCGCAGATACTCCTCTGACCTCACACATTAGGGGGCATCTATTATAGAAATATTTGCCTCACCCTATGCAAACTTTCTCAGAGGGCCTTTTTCCATTTCCCTATGCAGACTTGAAGTCCCTTTTTGCAGTTCCTAGAGCTAAAATTGTATTGTTCCACATATACGCGCCCTAACAGCTATACAACATGTGTATATGCAGGTTGCACCATTACAACCCATGTACATTGGGTTTTGTGCCCAAAATTAAAAAAAGGTGTTGGGTTTCTATGTCACGTCATGGGATCCATAATCCTTGACCTTTCATATACTGGAAACGTTCTGACTCGGCCCTTCAGTTCCATTTGAAGGCTATAAATGGGCCATATCCAAGCTATGGAAAAGAGGAGAAGAATTCAATTTTGAGAGAAAAGTTACTATGGATAAATTATTCACTTCATATTGAGTTTGCATCCATTTATCCTTTTAAGTCTGAACACATTGTTCAGCCCCCAAGATCTTCCCTATTTGATGGAGAACCTCATTATCTCTCTTATATGAGCTTGCCTTTGGTGGAGGATTGAAGTGGTGGAGGCCCAGTTGGAAGGGACTTAGTGTCTCGGTTCTGAACATGCCGACACAAAAATTTGTCATTCATATATTTCTATTGATTACATTTTAATATAAATACTCTTTTCTCGTCCAATTAATGTCTTGCAAATATTTGAATTGTTATTCGATGGGTGTATTTGTTATTAATATTGATGGATTATGTTGTTGTATGTGCTAACGTTATATAATATAACCATATTCTTGCGTATCTTGGTTGTTGAGGACAAGTTGCAGGTGTATTTCTTTGAGTCAAGTGTTTAACGATGGACTTCATCGAACGTCTGGATGTGGTAGGCTCCTTCTCTTGTCTTTTTACCATATTTTTTTATATAGCATACTTGATATTAGAGTTGATTTCTGCAGTCATTTCTGTCGGTTGTGGTTTACCCCATTCCATAGAGTGATTTTCCTCGTAACAACATGGTGTACTTAAGACAATTGCTTCTGACAGATATCCAAGGTTCACATCAAATTTTTGGAAGTTATATTCAAAGGATTTGGAACAAATATGAATTTTAGCACAACATATCACCCTGAGTCAAATGGAGAAACATGGAGGGTAAATTAGGTGACTAAATATATGCTCAGGATGTATGTGATGGATAAACCATCAAAATGGGAAGACTACCTCCACTTGGTAGATTTTTCTTACAACAATGGCTATCAATCATCTTTAAAGATGAACCCATTTGAGGCACTTTATGGTAGAAAGTGAAACACACCAGTGAGCTGGGATAACCTAGCAGAAAAAAATTAAGTACCTGGTGCTAATCATGTCATTGATTGGAACGTGATTCAGGTGGAGCGAGAAGGTGATTTTCGAGTGCAACCGATTTGCATATTGGACCAAAAAATCAAACATCTCCAAAATCGATCCATTTGGCTAGTAAAAGTCCAATGGACCTGGTAGAGTCCCAAGGATGCAACTTGGGAGCACAAGGATGTTGTGCAGGTAGAGTATCTGCATCTTTTTGAAGAATTTTAAAGTTTTGTATGTATATGTGTATATAATGCATTGAGGATAGTGCATAAATTAGAGGGAGGCGAATGTAATACCCTTAATATGAACCCCAATTTTAAATGAAAAAGTAAATGTATATATAGGTTGGTGAGTCATTGGCACCAAGTTTTGGTTCAATTTTGTGTGCACCTAAGTAGTGCATGAGGATCGTTGCATAGTGTTGCAGACACTTGAGTAAGTGCACATGGATTTCACATCAAGGGAAGAGTGTGCACATTCCATAGTTTTGGGCACACCTGAGTAAGTGCACGAGGATTACCTTGAAGTGCGCATTAAACCGAGTTATATGTATGGATGTATGTATATGTATTCAAGGTCAGAGAGCCTGTGTGGTTATTGGGTTAGTGAGTCAGGATGCAAAAATTCTAGTGTGCCTATCCTTGTAAAATGTAATCACACTCAAATTATTAATAAAATCACATCGTTGCACGCAGAACAATCAGACAAAAAAAGATGGGGGGGTAAACTCCACTGAAAAAGGGAAATGGGGCTGGAATTTTATGAAGAGGGGATAAGCTAAGGGCACTTAAGTCTAAGGGAATATTTTATTAATGTTTTTGAAAAGTATAGTTTACGGATATTTATTTATCCTAGGTTCCTGAGGAATGGGAACGGGCCACCAAGTGGAACTAAGTTAGCTTTTAAGGTGACAAGTGTCAATTTATGACCATGCAAATATATTGATGAGACTTAGTGTATTTTGGGGGGATTCACTCATTTTCTTGATGATTCAAACCATTTGAAGTTGGGCACTGACATTTCCTTACTTGCAGAGAAAATATTGGAAATGGGTTTCCATCTACTAACCAGAGGTTTTGCAGTCGAAGAGGTGGGTTGTCAGGCCCATGAGAATTCTCTCCAAGTGAGATGTTTTTTTGTCAAAGAGGTGGGTTTTCAGGTCCCTAAACATTCTCTATATGTGAGAGATTTGTTATCGAAGATGTAGGCTGTTAGGCCTATGAGAATCCTCTCCGGGTGAGAGATTTGTTGGGAATTGTTCCCTGGTGTGATGGGCATTAGTTACAGGGCTCTGATACTTCCTTTATGGCTTGTTGTTCAAGCATTGGAAAGGGAAGTGGGGAATACGAGGGACCATTGAATAGAGAAGGTGCACGCTTCCTAGGGTGGGAAAAACATGTGAGGAATGAGAGACTATAGGATAGTTGCAACAGTTGGGCACCTTGGATTGAATAATGTTTTTGATTATCAGACCATAGCCTAGAATTAGGAATCCTTTTTCCCTGATGGATTTTAATCCCCAACTCGGGGGTGATCTGTTTCTAAAATTTTATGAGCAACATAGTCTATGTATGGGAGAAACGTTTGAGCTCTGTGTGCAGTTGTTGACTCCTTATAAAAATATAAGTGTCCTTTATGTCTTTGTCTAATTTACTGTGTGATTATTTACCTATGTCTGATATGGGTTTATTTTCGATATGATTTTGCATATGATCAATTGTCATTATTATGTATAATGTTGTTTTCACATGTAAAGCATGATGTTGTTATTCATTATTTGTTTTCACACATGTAAAGTATGAAAATTATTAAGTATTCATGTTAGTTAACTTGGTAATAATGGTCATGAATTTTTTAGGCGAGGCAAAAATTGCAGTGCGCACAGGGAAATAATCCATGCCCATGAGAGGTTGGATTTGTTGTGCATGAAAGGAAGCACATCTGTAGGCACAAGGAGAAATTAATCTGCATGCAACACCAAAATGGTTGCACACACAGTGTTAATCATGTGTTCAGAGTGGTTACACATGAAATGGTTCTTTTGTGCTTAGAATAATTGTGCACGAGGATTGTTGCATAATGTTGCAGACACTTGAGTAAGTGCATGTGGATTTCACATCAAGGGAAGAGTGTGCACATTCCATAGTTTTGGGTGCACCTGAGTAAGTGCGTGAGGATTACCTTGAAGTGCGCATCAGACCAAGTATATATATGTATGTATGTATGTATTTGTATTTGAGGTTGGAGAGCCTGTGTGGTTATTGGGTTAGTGAGTCGGGATGCAAAAAGGCCAGTGTTCCTATCCTTGTAAAATGTAATCACACTCAAATTATTAATGAAATCATATCGTTGCATGCAGACCAATCAAACGAAAAGAGATAGGGGGATAAACTCCACTGAAAAGGGGAAATGGGGTTGAAATTTTATGAAGAGGGGATAAGCTAAGGGGGCTTAAGTCTAAGGGGATATTTTATTAATATTTCTGAAAAATTATAGTTTGAGGATATTTATTTATCCTAGGTTCCTAAGGAATGGGAACGGGCCACCAAGTGGAACTAAGTTAGCTTTTAAGGTGACAAGTGTCAAGTTGTGACCATGCAAATATATTGATGAGCCTTAGTGTATTTTGGGGGGATTCACTCATTTTCTTGATGATTCGAACCATTTGAAGTTGGGCACTGACATTTCCTTACTTGCAGAGAAAATATTGGAAAGGGGTTTCCATATAGTAACCCGAGGTTTTGCAGTCGAAGAGGTGGGTTGTCAGGCCCATGAGTATTCTCTCCAAGTGAGATATTTTTTTGTCGAAGAGGTGGGTTGTCATCCCTCTGAACATTCTCTCTAAGTGAGAGATTTGTTATCGAAGATGCAGGTTGTCAGGCCTATGAGCATCCTCTCAAGGTGAGATATTTGTTGGGAATTGTTTCCTGGTGTGTTGGGCATTAGTTACAGGGCTCTGAGACTTCATTTTTGGCCTGTTGTTCAATCCCTAGAAAGGGAAGTGGGGAATCTGAGGGACCATTGAGTAGAGAAGGCGCACACTTACTGGGGTGGGACAAACATATTGGGAATGAGAGATTGTAGGCTAGTTTTAGCAGTTGGGAACCTTGGACTGAACAATTTTTCTGATTATCAGACCTTAGCCTGGAATTAGGAATCCTTTTTCCCTGATGGAGTTTAATCCCTCGCTCAGGGGTGATCTGTTGCTGAAATTTTATGAGCAACAAAGTCTATGGATGGGAGGAAATTTTGAGTTCTGCGTGCAGTTGTTGACTCCTTATAAATCTTGGATTACTGAGAGGGGGGGTGAATCAATAATAATGTAATTATAATCCTTTTTCTTCAAAAGTTATATCAATGTAGAATTATTATCCAATAATGAGCAGTAATAAATAAAGAATCACACACATACACAGTACACCAGTGTTTAACGTGGAAACCCAAATCGGGAGAAAACCATGGAATGTTTTTTCTTATATGTCTTGAACAATTACATTCATTGGAAGCACCAACTTCCTTTGTTTTCCAGCTGCAACTGGAAGGAGGCTCCAACCCCCTAGTTTCTCAGGCTACAACCTAAGGGAAGCTCCAACTCCCCAAATCTCAGGCTACAACCTAAGGGAAGCTCCAACTCCCCAAATCTCTGGCTACAACCAGAAGGAGGCTACAACCCCCAATGTTCTCCGACTACAACTGGAAGGTGGCTACAACCACCTATCCTTGCCCCGTCCTGCCACCCTAAAGTAGAAGTAGAATGATGGAACCACTGTCACACTATCACTGTGAGATATATTGTTGTAAACCTGTACCAATAAATATGAACCATGCATCAAACTATAATCAACCCGTACCAAAAACAAGTGCATCAACCATGCACCAACCTATAATCAACATATACCATAAACAAGTGCATCAACCATGCACCAACCTGAAATCAACCTGTACGATAAACAAGTGCATCAACCATGCACCAACCTGTAATCAACCTGTACCATAAACAAGTGCATCCAACCGTGTACCAAGTATGTACCAATCATGTGTCAACTAATCATCAACTATGACTCATCAATATGTACCAACATCATCAACTATACACCTCATGTATGTGCACCAATTCATCAACTACTTGTCTCAACCATGCACTCAACATGTACCTCAACCAAAAGCCCTCTTCAATTTCATCATCCAAATCTGATTTGTAGCTCTGTAATAGACCCGGTGTATATGATCACATTCCTGCAAACCTTACTTAACTTTTAAAAACAAGAGACTAGCATTTTCATCAAACTTTTCTTTAGTCTCACATGCCTCGTTTTGGATTAGTCAACAACCCTAACTTGAAGTAATCATAACTTTGAATATGTAATGTATAAAGATCTGAAAATGATAAATAATGTTCTTCAGTGTGTTTTATGCAATTCCTCCAAGTGGCGCTACTTGGAAACTCTCAGAAAAGGAGTTATAGAAAAAATGGCATACCTTGCTGAATTTTGGCTTATTCTAGAGAGCGACCTTGTAGAGTGTGCCCCGCACAAAATATTTGATGAAATGATATAAAATTGTTACACAGAATACTAAAAACTATACCCTAACCAACACATTTTGTCTCACTAAATTTGGATCTGTTATGAAGAAGTTATGACGTTTTTACCCGAAACACCTGATTTTGACTAGTTTCAGAACTGACCACAAACCCTATTTTTCACAGAGTGTAACTCCAAAAATAAAATGACCCAAAAGCTGAATTTTTAACCACAAATACTTGGATATTTTTTCTCACTTTCATAGAAATTTCAGGATCTGAATCATTATAGAAAAAAAGTTATAGCAAAAATGGTGAGATGACCTGAAAATAACATACCTTAGAAAGCACCATCAAAAGAATTTATCCTTCCTTGCATTTCGGCCTTCTTT
>ML798948.1:0-18001 GCA_009831015.1 Picea engelmannii | reverse complement strand
AACTTATAAGGATTTTATATAGTTTTTATAAAATTTTGGCGATTTTTAAGGTAAAATAATTTTATCCTATAGAATTTGGGCGAATCATTTTTAAAATAGAGAATCTCGTTTTTGGAAAAACCATGGAAAATTAGCCCATGAGATAAATTTAGCCCCTAAAATTATCCATTATTTATTATTTTAATTTATCTTGCCTTTGCAGTTCTTTGGGCTATGGAGCCCTGCTTCCTGCTGAACCAAGAGATCATAGTTGAACCCAAACTGAAACAATATCTGGAAGTACTCTTCTGGTCCACTGTACTACCCATCCAATCTGAATCTATATAGCCATGAAACATTACACCTCCACTAGAAGTGTATATGATCCCATAGGCTATAATCCCTTGGACATATATGAGAATATGCTTAGCAACAACCATATGAATGTGTTTCGGTTCACACATGAACTAGCTGAGGGAATTCACTATGTAACAAATGTCCAGTTTGGTATGTACTAGATACATTAAGGACCCAATAATCTGACAATATATGGTAGGGTCTTCTGGATATGAACTTGTAGCTTGATCATGTAACTTCTTTAGGTTAGAAATCATAGGTGTGGTCATGTACTTACAGTCCAACATCCCAAATTTGTGAAGCACATAAACTGCATATCTTCTTTGTGAGAGAAAGATCTCACCAGGTTTCTGCCACACCTCTAAGACAAGAAAGTAATGCATAAGACCTAAGTCCTTCATTTCAAAATTTGTTGATAACTCCCTCTTAGTCTGATCTATCATGTGTTCCTCTCCAATAAGGAACAAATCATCCACATATATAACCAAGATAACATGATGATTCTTCACAATCTTTATATAAAGATTAGGATCTGCTATACTCTTGGAGAACCCAAGACTCTGAAGAAAACGATCAATTCTTCCATCTAAGATCTCAGAGCTTGTTTCAATCCATACAAGGATTTCTCGAGTTTGCAGACATGGGATTATTTCTCATGGATCATGAAACCCTTAGGCTGCTCAATATAAACCTCTTGCTCAACTTCACCATTAAGAAAGACAATCTTAACATCCATTTGGTAAAGTTTCCAATTAAAAATTAAAGCAAGAGAGATGATGATTCTGATAGAGGTATACTTGGAAACAAAAGCAAAGATTTCATCACAATCAATTCCTTCTTTCTGAGAGAAGCCACGAGCCACAAATCTAGCTTTGAATTTTTCAACATTGCCCTCTATTGCATGTTTTATTTTGTAAATCCATTTAGATGTTACTATTGATTTTCCTTGAGGTCTTGGGACCACTTCTCATACATCATTCTTCAATATTGACTCATACTCTTCTATTTTGGCATCCTTCAACATTGTATGTTTGGTAGCCTCATCAAAAGTGGAAGGTTTTTAGTCAATCACAAGATTCAATTCAGCTATCAAACCTAAGTATTTATCTGGCTTCTTGCTTTCTCTGAAAGTACCTTTAGGTGTTGCATACTTCTCTACTTCCTTTAAAACTTCACGACACCATGATGGATTCCTTTTGAAAGAAGGTTACTCTAGGGGAAACTCATTAGAATCCCTTATGGGATCCATTAAAGGCTCTCTGGCCTCCTCCCTCTGCTCACCTGAAAGTGCTGAATCTGAAGGTTCTTGAGATGGAACTTCCTTCTCCTTTGTATCACATGGAAGTTCTCTAGAATGACGAAAGGCAGAGTCTTCATGGGAGGTCACATCTCTACCGACCTCTATATACTTTTTCTCTAGTACATAAATTCGATATGCTTTTGAGGTCTCATTGTACCCCACAAAAGTGTCTTTCTTTCTAGAGGGCTCTAACTTAGTCCTCTTTTCTTTTGGTACATGAATGTAGACAGGACTACTAAAAACTCTCAAATGGTCAACTGAAGGCTTCTTACCAGTGAAAACTTCTTTTGGAGTTTTATCTTCCAGGGATTTATGAGGACACATGTTCTGAATATAGACTGCAGTACACACAACTTTGGCCCAGAGAGAGAATGAAATTTTTTGATCATACAACATAGCTCTGGTTGCTTCACAAATTGTCATGTTCTTTATTTCTGCAACCCCATTCTACTGGGGATTATAAGGCACAATCAACTTCCTCTTAACCTGAGAATCCCGGCAGAGATCATCATAATTGTGGGAGTCAAACTCTTTTCCATTGTCTATTCTAAAAACACGGATATGTCTACCTGTCTGATTCTCAACAAGATTCTTAAAATCCTGAAATTTACTGAAAGATTCATCTTTAGTTTTCATAAAATAAATCCAAGTTTTACGAGAACAATCATCAATAAAAATGGTATAATAAAGACAACCATTCATGGATGGAGCAGTCATAGGCCCACAAAGATCAGAATAAATAAGATCTAAGATACAATTAGTTTTGTATTACTGTGAAGGTAAGATTTCTTTGTATTTTTACCAAGAGAACAACCTCTACAATTATTATCATGCTCAAAATAAAAAAATGGCATACATGTTACCATATTTTGCAACTTGGGAGAGAATTACAATTGAGATATCCAAACCTTTTGTGCCATAGTTCACAGGGGTTGATCATCTCATGAGCTAATGCTTGAATAACTTGACTAGTGAATTTGTAAATTCCACCTTCTTGAGTTCCTATTATCATGGCTAAGCTCATACTTTCATTTGTGGGCCACATAAGAGCCTTTCCTTTGGAGAAGGCTACTGAGTACCCTTTACTTTATAGAACTGCAACTGAGATAAGATTTTTCTTTAATTCAGGAACATAAAGAATTTATTCAATATGAAATACATTACCTGACTGAAGTTGGAAGGATGTTGATCCAATTCCTTTGATGGCATAAGTGTCATCATCACCCAATTCTACCTCCACATTGAAATTCTTATCTTGATAGTTCACAATGTTTTGTTTGAAGCCTCTCATGTGCTTGGAGGCCCCACTATCCACTAACCAAATTTCTTCTGATTTGGTGACAGTACCAGAGAGAGATGAAACAAGATAACTATCTATGTTTTGTTTTTGTTCTTTAGTAGCAGCTCTAGTTCTCTTTCTTTGAGGCTCTTCTTCCTCAGTTGCAACTGAAGCATGGAACCTGCCTCTCCGTTTATGATGTGAAGGAGGGTTACTGTAGTCTTTTGCATAATGACCTAGTTTGTTACAATTAAAACATCTTACTTTAGATAAATGAGACTGAGAGTGAGATTGTTAACCTTGGGGTTTCTTACCTTTACCTTTGTGTTGAGGAAACCTCTTCCATTTCTTGGCTTTGACTGAAAGAGCATGGTCTTTCACCGTTCAGGGTTCATTTTTTCTTTTAAGTCTGCCCTCTTCTTCCAGGAAATCATGCCATAATCTTTAGAAGTTGGGTTGAACTTCTCTTCCATCGACTGATGAGTTAAATGTCTCCCATGATTCAGGAAGACCATCTACTATTGTTTGTACAAGGTAATTATCATCCACTGCAACTCCAATTGCTATAAGTTGATCTCTTGTTTAGGAAATTTTGGAAAAGAAGGCAGAGATGGGTCCATCCTTTCCCATCTTTAATTTACGTAGTTGTTTCTTCAAAGTCCTGTTTTGATTTGGGGCCTTATTTTCATATAGATTTTCTAAGGAATCAAAGCATTCCCTGGCTATTCTTAGATGCGAAATAAGAGGCATCATGTTGTCTTTAACTGAGTAAAAAATGACCCTCTTGGATTTGTCCTGCCTCTTCTTATAGGATTCTCTTCTTGCATTTGAAGTAGGTTCTTCCATCACCCTAGTAACCAGCTCATCCAAGTCACCTTCTTCTAGGATATTAAAAACCCTGGCCTTCCAAGCATTGAAGTTTGAAGCCCCTTCAAGCCTATCTTCTTCTTTGACTTAAGATGAAGCCATACTGAAAACACAATCTGATATAAAACAAGCTTATTGTTGATCTGCAAAACAAACCCTTAAGTGTGGATCTACACAGGCTCAAAAGTCTGCCACAATTGAGCTCTTTTCACACCCTAAGTTTTGATACCATGTTAGAATTTTAAGGGCAAACTAGAAACATAAATATATTTTTAATTTTATTTACTACTGTAGTTTTGGATCAACAATATATTCACAAATTCTAATGTAAAACCAATAATAGAAATACTATAATAGATCTTAATATTGCCTTAGAAAAAATAAAGAACATATTTACCTAATGTGCTTGTTGTTGTCCTCTTTTATGTATGCTCAGAAAAAGATTTAAGGGTCATGGATCAAACCCTTGGGGGTAGATCTCATCATGATCTTGTGAACAAATTTTCCAAGAAGAACTTTAGGGAAAAATGAGAAAACTAACCAACATACCAACCATTAAGTAAAAAGTTGAAACAAGGACATCACTATCCAATCTAGAGGCTGAAAAGAAGACACTAACAACCTAAACAAAATCTGTCAAAGAATATAGGACTGCTACAATAATAGGTAGAATTAGGTAGCAGTTTTAGGGCTACCTCATCAAACCCTAAAGACTGTAAGCTAGGTAGCATACACAAGTGACAACGAAAGCATACATATGGCACCAACAACAGATAACGAGGGCTAGAAATGACACAATGACAACATGTAGGTGGAATCAACAGAAACATAAAGGGGAATGACAACAAAAAGAAGCTAGTGGCAGGATGTAAAGAAGGAGAGGAGGGGGCTGCAACCTATACCAGCAAGAGAACTGTCCAATGAGAGAGCCACACCCTAAACCAGCAAGAGGATCAGTTCAAGGAGAGAGATTCACCCTAAACCAACAAGAGGATCAGATCCAAGGAGAGAGAGTCGAACCCACAAACTTAACAAGAGGAAACAGATCCAAGGAGGCCACACCACAAACTTAGCAAGAGGATAAGATCCAAGGAGGCCTCACCCAAACCAAACTGAATAAGGAGCCACAACAAAATTTTAGACCAAGAGAAAGTTTGGAGGAAGAATAATGAGTGAGAGAGTGAGGGGAGAGGTCTCCTTTTATAGTTTTGGTAGTAGGTTAGGGTTAACTAAATTAACCCTAACTTTAGGGTTAGATAAAACCCTAAATTAAACAAATAAAAATAATGAATAGTTTAATCATAAAATATTAATTAGAATAGTCAACAAGTCAAGGCAGCTAGAAAAGAACCAAACCACATGAAGGAGGATGTGGCTCAAACAAGTGGTTGCAAAGAAAATAATACAAGGTCAAGGGGAAGTTCTTCTTTAATGGAAGAATGTCCACAAAGGTCTCATGATATAACTTATAAGATTTTATCATCCTAACATAAGAGGAAGGTCAATGATGTGATCATGTCCTTCTTCTTAACTGCTCCTAGGTCTTATGGACCATCTTGAGAGAGAAGAATATCACACATCATCTCATCTTGGTACTTAACCAAGAAACTGTTTGGTCCCAGACCAGGATACTCCATAGCGTAGCTGGGGGCCCTAGATCACAACTAGGGTCTTATCCACCAAGTTACACAACCAAGGATCAATCCAAGCACTGAGCAAAGATTCATTGGTACACATCTAGGGGCCCTAGAACACATTTAGTGACTTATATCATCAAACTTCTTGGTCCCTGACCAAGAACCCCAACAATACACTGGGGGCCCTCATTAGGGTGTTTTCCCATGGCTCTAACTGCTTGGTCCCATATCAAGAACCCCAGGAGTGTATTGGGGGCCCTAGATATCAACTAGGGTCTTTTCCATCTTCCTGGAGAATGGCCCTTGCAACTTCTTAATTTTAACACTTAGACCATAGACTAAGACAAACTAGCAAATAAAAAAATATATTAATTATATAAATAAGATATACTTTTAAAAAAACACAAAATAGATTTTTTTCCAAAGAAGAGTTATTCACGAAGTAAACAATCTTGTTAGTCCCTACCTCTGGCTAGGGACTATAGCTTCTTCCTCGCGGTCAACCTTCATTGACTGACTATTACCTCGTATCTTTTGTTGCATTAGTTGGTGCATTTTGTTAGTTGATTTCATATTATTTCCTGAGTTTTCCATCGTTTCGAAATATCTTTTTTTAATTCTATTTTTCGAAATTAAAAATCCCTTTTATCAATTTAAAAAAATCTATATTCATATTTTTTAATTGGCCCACTACATATTTATGCGAATAATTAGTCGTAGTGGAGAGCAATATTTTTTTTTTTTTCTCAGACTTTAAAATTAATTTTAAAAAATGAGAAAATATTATTCATCGAATTGATCGGTTGCTCCAATTGCATTGAAACTTGCACATTGGAGCTTGTCCTTGTAGTCGATGTCCTAGAGCTTGTCACTGCAGTCGATGGTCATCTTGTCCATCTACATGCATTGTAGGATGACAAGGTTGCATTCAAAATATAGAGTAACACAAGGGATGGAATGAATAAAAGCTATGCAATGTAAAAGGGCCCTTTTCTGTATAGACCTGAAGAAGACGATGGTATTGAGGAAGATGAAGATGATGACCCAGTGAGATAGATCATGGCTATTGAGTAGGGATGCCAAATCCCAATGATTATAAATCCAACTCTTGCTAGGGTTAGTCCCCAGAAGCCCATCTTTGTCAATTGTTGTTTTCAATTCTCCTTGGTTGTATCTATTACACTCAAAATTGGATTGCAATTCTCCTTAGCTGTAACTACGACAATTAGCCAATGAAACAAAATGTGGGTCAGAGACTTGGGAACATGTGCATGGCTTCTGGTTGTATCTATTAAAGTCAAAATTGGTCACCTGCCAACAGAACAAAATGTGGTAGGACTCGAAAACATGTGTGTGGTTTCTAGCTTTAAGGCTATGGGGAAATGTAAAATGCAAAATCTTATGTAAATTCTTGAAATTTACTATTCAACATACATGTTATCACTGAAATTTCATCTGCAAATGGTTACAGGAATCCATCATATTCAAAACACCCATTAGTGCACTCATGGACCAAAAATGCATTTCCAAAAGGTCCAAAACTATACAACCAGTTATAAAATCAGTATGTGCTAAGACTACACAGGGAGCACACGCACATGCGCCATCCAAAAACACAAGAAAAACACACACACACATGATGTGTGACTATGGATGCAAAAAACCACGCACCCCTCAGAACGACACATTTATGATATTGGTCGGCCTTCCACCCACTTCTGGTTCAGCTTCCAAGTCGATTTGACACCCAAATCTCGGCTAAATCTGACTAGGGTGTTGGTCAAAGACCTAAGGGTGCCCTAAAGGCCCCCTTGTTCACACTAAGAGCTAGTTGCATAATGCCTCTATTAGGCGGAAATATTGTCGTTTAATTATGTTTTAGTATTTTCCCAACTATTTAATTTGTCAATCTGAGGTTCATAGGCTTACAAAGCACACACACTATATATGCAGGACTGAAGTAGAACTAATCTAATCCAAATTGCTGAAATGAAATTAATCTAGGAAATCATTGAAAGATTAACTAGGAAAGCAAGAAATTAATCTAGGAAAGCAATACAACATGCGAAGAGTTGAATGGCAAAAGACATATGTGAGCTCACACAATATATCAATCTTAAATTATATTACAAGAGTCAAATGACAAAGCATGAAAGAATAACAATGAAAGAATCAAAGCTAAGAATCCCCTTCTCCTCATTACATGACTAAATTATGAAATTACATGATCTTGTGAATTACATCCCCTTATGAATTACATGACTCCTTCATGAAGAGAGAGCACTTTCTTATATACATGAAAGTCTTGAAGAGTGTCATAATTACCGATCCACTATTCTCTCAACTTATTCCTTCAAATCCTCCACAAATATTTTGGATAAGATATCCTATCTAGATCTCCATGATCTTCTCCTTGAAGTTAGATTAAATGATTATCTTCGAATCTCTTTCAAATCTTCAAAGATGTAATTCGAATTTGAGGAGAGGTGGTGGATTTTGACTTTGTTGGAATCTTCAAATATGCCTGCACACATCATCAAACTCATCCAACCTTGATATATAATGAAAATACGTTAATTTATAATATTTAACCACAAATTCACTTATAATACTAAAATGAATACAATGGAAAATAATAAGGAGAAACCCACATGTATTTATGAAAATGGTGTGATGGAAGGTTAATGGGATGATGAAATGTAAGGAATAGTGAAGGAAAAAAAGGGATATAAAAGTGACATTTATGAGGCCCAACATACCCCCTAACTCAACTTGTTGCATGTCCTCATGCAACCATGCGTGGATATTCTTAAGAAATTTTGGCATTTAAACTATGGCTTTGATTGATGATGTCCTTTTAACAATGAATGTTTCCAGGGTATGAGATACAAGAGTAACAACATGTGAAATTTTCTTATGGTTGGTTCTTGTGTGACAACCATGATTACAATACTAAATTATGAATAACATGATTTCTAACTCTCCAAGCTAATCTCCATTGTGAATTACATGACTCTTCATGAAGAGAGAGCACTCTCTTATATACATGAAAGTCTTGAAGAGTGTCATAATTACAGATCCACTATTCTCTCAACTTATTCCTTCAAATACTCCACTCATATCTTGGATAAGATATCCTATCAAAATCTCCATGATCTTCTCCTTTGAATATGCTTTGAATGATTGTCCCAAATATTCTTCAAATCTTGAAGATGAAATTCGAATTTGAGACTAGGTGGTAATATTTGACTTTGTTGAAATCTTCACATATGTCTACACACATCATCAAACTCTTCCAACCTTGATATATAATGAAAATATGCCATTTTTCTAATATTTAATCACAAATTCACTTATAATACTAAAATGAATACAATGGAAAATAATAAGGAGAAACCCAAGTATTATTATGGAAATGGTACAATGGAAGGTTAATGGGATGATGAAATGTAAGGAATAGTGAAGGAAAAAGAGGAAATAAAAGTGACATTTATGAGGCCCAACAACCTCAAAGATATGCTATAAAAGGAGGCCATGGGTGCACTATATTTCTAAGGAATTCATTTGTATTGTTATGTTGCTTATATTCTCTTAGAGAATCCTCTTTTTTCATCAAGAGTATACAATCACCATTTCATTTAGCCATTCATATCATCTCTTGAGTGAATGTGCTTTGGATTCTCTTCACCATTTCATTTCTATTTTGTTACTTGTAAGAAGAGCTCAATATTTGGGGTTCCAAGAGCCCTCCCTTAGAGGAAGAGGGGACCCATATGTATCCCTTTCTCTTTGGTGTTTTCCCACTAATACAATCCTATCCATTGGTGGCATGAGTGTTGTTTATTTTCAATTTTAATGTTCTTATGCACTCTAGTTTAGTTTCTTTTATTTTTCTTAGCTTAGTTCTTTGTTTATTCCGTATGCTTGATGTTTCTAACTCCTTCATTAACTGTTGTCTTTCCTAGATAACTCAACTGGGCTTGTAAGCATCCCTATTTTTCTCATTCAGGTGACAAAAGGGGTGCAACAATACATTAAACAATTCATCATTTTTTTCAAACAATTAGGGAGTTTTTTGAATGGTTCAGATTGAATTTATTCTATAAATATTTGAACTGTAGCTTCAGAGTGAATTTATTCTATAAATATCTAAAATAATTTATGAGGTTCACTTTGGTTTTCCGCATTCAATAGATAATACCCTAAATGATAAGTGATAAGCAGATAGGACTCCACATTTCCTACTATCTATTACCTAGTCAATGCCTAGTGGAATGCCATAAACTTTCTCGTTTTTGTCTTTCAGGTATACTGGGCTAACAAGATTTGTATGGAACAAATTAATAAGCTTCTTTTGGAGCCAACCACTTACATTATCTATCATTCATGTAAGTGTTCCCTACTTACTAATCATCACTAAAATTTATAGATATCACGTAAGTGTGCCCTAGTTACTAATCATCGCTAAAATTTCTAGATATCATGTAAGTGCGCCCTACTTACTAATCATCACTGAAATTGCTAGATATGATATCTTCTGCTATTATGTTTGATTGAGTAGGTGCGCCATCCCTATCTATTCTATTGACTGCCTTCGCAACCTATCTGATGGAGAATGGCTAAAATAGATGCACTCAATTTTTTGGTGAGCTCAACCTTTCGGATAAGGATGATAACATTTGATCGATAGCAAGTAATATATCTAGATTTTGTTGTTTTGAACGAAATGCCTAGTTTTTGTTAATATTTAGTTTTTTTATATGAGCTTCTATTGTTTTGAAAATAACAAAGTTGAGCATGATACTTCTATTTTGTGCCAGGTCTGTGTAAAAATAATTATTGCTAAGAAGAGCCCTCCTAGACCGTCCTTTTCATGCCAATAGCTCATCTTATGCAAACATCCTCATATTCGTCTCTACAGAACTTATTCCTCCTTGGAGTGTGATACAACTCCTCTTCCGCCACTTAAGTTGAATTCCAGTTTACAAATATTTTTTTCAAATCATTGTCAATTTCTGCATCGAACTACTCAGAGAGACAAAAAATATAAAGAAAGAGGAAAGGACATGTGAACATAAAATTACCAAATGGATTATCTCTGAGATATCCATATGTCATGTACTCGTAAATAAGAATTTTCTCAGACCCTTCCTCCAAACAAAATCCAACGAGTCCCACCATATTTTTGTGATGAACTCAAGACAACATATCTATTTCACTTTTTCCCAGGGAAGGATACCCTAATTTCACTGTACCGTATGGATAAAATCTATTGAAAATGGGTTATTTGGCACAGGAGCAATGCCATATACACATATTTGAGCACAAGATGGGCCTTAAGATTGCACATATTGGTAAAATTATTGTGTATGGAAACAATGCTTAAAATGGTGTGCCATAAAATATTAGTACAATAAGAAACTTGAACGCGTCGCTGAATAAAGGAAACACATGGATGAATAAAGCGAATGCAACTATCACCTTTGTTTGTGATAATACTTTAATATGTTTTAAAATATATAACATTCACTATAATGCTACTCCACGATATATCGTCTTAAAATTATATATCGTGGAGTAGAATTATAGTGTATGCTATATATTTTATAATTTTTTATAATCTTAAAATTATGTTTTAAGATATATATAATCTTAATATAATTTTAAAATATACAGTCTTGCAAAATAATGGTTTTATCTGCTTTATCTGCTTCCATTTACGATGGATTGCTTTGACTAGACAATTCCATTCAGATGGATGTGTCAAACAAATCCTACACACTAGATTAGGAAGGCACCCTCGTTTTCTCTGCTCTTAGCCAGCTTTCCTCTCCACGCTACTTCGTGTTATATTTACTCAAGTGGTACAAATGGAATTGAGTTTACTTTGGCCAATGCATTTCAGTTAAAATACATACGAGGTAGGGACTAGCTGCTTTGCAGTTATTTCCTTTGTTAAATAATAATTCTTAGACATTTGAGAATTGAATCTTGTTAAATAATAAATCTTAGACTTTTGAGAATTGAAATACACTTTATACATCTGGCCACTAGAAAAATACTTTGTTTACATTACTTTGTCATCTATGTCAGTGAAGACACAAGTTAATACCTAAACCAAACCATACTAATCCTTACAGTTATCAACATTTGGTTATCAAAGAAATCTTTGAAATGGAAAGCTCTCTTATTGAATCATATGCACCCCATGATAATAAGGCAATATGTTCATCATACAAGTCTCTTAATCAATTCTTGTAAACATTTGGTTATTAGAGAAATCTTTGAAATGGAAATCTCTCTTATTGAATCGTATGCACCCCCTAATAGTAAGGCATTATGTTCATCCTGCAAGTCTCTTAATTTATTCTCACATTAAAAAAACATTTGGACTTGTCGCACAATTAAAGAACATAAATATGTAAACTTGCATGCAAGTAAAAATGGAAATAGAAAAGAGTAAAATTTGACCTTTCAAGAAGGAATAATTACGTGAGAGTATCAAATTCCTCAAAGAAATTGAAGGATTATTTCCAACTGGTATAATAAATAACGAAGTCTTTGATGGGCCCAAAGGGATTGGATCTATTGGTGAGGAGAGACGATTTTTTCACTAGTGGAAAAGATTCAATTCTCATGAGGACTTTCCTAGAGACATGAGGACACCTTGAGGTAGTGGTCGAACGTTCGGTTTCACCTAGAGATATTATATTAAATGATCTTGTGACCTATGCACACATAAGTGGATCAAATCCCACCCCCATGTCTTTCAATTTTTTTGTCAATTGGGTCTAGCTCATGTGGTTGTGGGATGAAGTGTTATCTTCCCCACTCCAATTCTAGTCTCATTAATGACATGTTGAGCTCATTATATGTAAATTCTAGTAACAACTCGAGACCTATTCTTAATATGACATTGTCCAATGAAGAATCCAGTGCTTTACCTGGGGATTGTCCTCAAAATGAAGGGAAGCACCCATGAGTTTTCCCCGGCAATTGTTACTTGGAAAAAAATGAAGGTTTTGATTCTCCAAATGAAGTTATAGAGAGAAACCTATTTCCAACAACACCAGACACATCGTCACCCTTGGATTTCATTTGTTGAACTCCACCTCCGATGTCAAAAACATTCAATGAGTTATTGTGTGAACAAAAATTTCTTGGTTGCCCTAGCAACATGATGTAGTGATACCAAAAAATTGGAAACCACTCCTTAAAAATGAATTATCACTACGATTCATTAACCATTAACCAAACAATTAAATTAAGACAAAAAAATCTTGTAAGATGGGTCCTACAAGTGTCAATTCTCTTTGCAAATCTAGAAAATCTATCAATCATCCTCCATCAAGGGAAAAGTGGAGAGAATAGCACTTATGGCATAAATATTCAACAATGTATATATCTAACAACATTTACATCTACATAAAATGTGATTAATGATGTTTGTTGCTTGCATTATTTGTGTCAATCATACAATGTAATTTGCTTGTATACTTTACAACAAATATGGAAAAAGATGGAAAATTTGTATGAAGTAAAATGAAATAAAATACCAACTCAAAAAATCAAAAAATCAAAAAATCAATATAATTTAATTAAAGGTTGAAGTTTAGTCCTACTTTAAATTGATTTATGAGACTCATTTGTTTATGGGATATGAGATTTATAAACATAGTGATTTAACTACTTAATGTATAAAGGTGTATATACCTTACCCGTGTCAATCATATAATTCAATTTATTATTATTATTATTTTCTAAATGAAGTGTACTTAACAAACTATAAGCAATTTATAGACTTACTCGAGGTCCAAGGGAAGTTTTAAATCAATCTCCCTCTTAAAACCATGTATTCTTCTCTAACTAGGTCATCATTGAAGTTACCTAAATTTAGAGCACTTGCAAATTATAACTTAAGTAAACTTACTATGATACATGCCACTGAGAATAAATAAATTAACATTTATTTATTTTTAATTTCAAAATTTTAAAATATCAACAAATTTACACTTATTTATTTCATTGACACTTAATCATTCTAAAGTTGAAATAAATCTATAGTAATTATATAAAATCATTCTTTCATATTAATAATAATAATAATAATCTAATTTTAAGGTCATGACCAAGCCAAACACCAAATTGGTGTATGATACCCCCTTGTTTGTGGGACAAGGGACCCCCTCCACCCAACGATTTGAATGGTAAACTCTACAGAGGTATACATACCATACCCCCTCTAGATTTGAACTTGTGACCTCATAGGAGGAAACACATATTCTTAACCATTAGGCTCACTCATTGTAATATATTTAATAATTAAAAAGATATTTTATATAAAAAAATATCATCCATTGTTTATGTTAACTTTAAATGTGTTTTTTCAATGAAACTTATAAAACTTTATGATCCAGGTGGATATTGGTGACCACCCACCTATTCCACTGGCTCAAAGAACAATTTTCATTTTGGAATTTTTTCTCTAGTTTTTTGGGTCCCAAACTTCTGGGGTCATTTTGAGGCCCTAAACGACGGTTTTTGGGATTAACACATTCACACTATAGACTTCAGCTAGAGTGTGATGAAAACATGTGTAATCCTCAAAAAGTTCTTTCCAATGAGCTATTGTGCGCCTAAAACGAAGATCGCATGCAAAAGTTACAACCCCGGTAAGTTGATGTACCAACTTACCTCATCAGGGCCCACATGACTTTTGGCGCTTCATCTCCTAGGGTTAGCTTTTTGGATGTTTAGGGTTTTCTCATTTATGCTTTATGTTAAAAATTCCTTTGGAGCCTCATTGTAACCAACTTCTTGTGAATGAGCATAGCCGACACATCCCTTCTCAGAGATAAGATACCACCATTCTAGCTAGCTTGTGTCCTTTTTCATTTTACAGTCTTTTGTATTTCAGATAGTCATTAATAGAATATGATCTTTATCGTATTACTATGTTCATTGCCATATCTTTGTGTAATTATTTGTTATATCTTTTCTATATCTCTGTTATATATTTTCCTTCATATCGTTCCTAAAATAATCCAAATCACTTTATTTTTTTGAAATGGGACACGTAATATCTATCAAATATTACAATGTTTAATGGGACATACATCTTTAGATGTGGACATATTTCCCATTCAATATAACACTTTAGTGGATTAGGCTATTAAATAATTGCATCAAGGGGATTTTGTCACATAAACAAAAGGTTATGATATACTAGTATACCTTCAAAGTGGGGAAGGGAATGCCAGAAATAATACGTGAATATGTTGTAAAAGAAAAGTAGAGTGTTCTTTTGGATAGTGAGTTATGGTCTATTGTGTTCCACTAATGTTTTGGGGTACAATTATTTTCCATGGATGTACCTTCTATCTATGGTTTTCAGGATTCTGAATTTACTTGTCAATTTTTAAGATGCTATTGTTCCTACCTTCTACTATCATGTATAGAATAATGTTCAAAACATAGAAGAAGAGGAATTATTTCTCCATCCCTATCATAGTTAAATTATTTGCATGCTAAGGTGTAACGTCCCATGTTACCGACACTTACAAAATGCTATGATACCAATCTGTAGTGTCCCTCGTTACCAACACTTACAAAATGCTCTGATACCAATTCATAATGCCCCCCGCTACCATCACTTAAAGAATGCTCCGATACCACTTTGAAACATTCCCAAATTAATCTTGAGAAACTCCACTCCAAAAATATAGTGCACAAATTCTACACTATAATGTTAATTTGCACTGAAACACGTCAAGTAATGTGCATGATCCCAAGATGGATCCTGCCACATAAATTTTCCTCTTCAAACACTAGTTATAACAACAGGATTTAACACATAATACAACCCCATGCGCAATTATTCTGAGCACACAATAACCATTGCACGTGTAACCACTCTGAACACATGATTACTACTGTGTGTGCAACCATTTTGGTGCTGCATGCAGATTCAATTCTCCTTGTGCCCGCAGATCTTCTTCCTTTCATGCACAATGAATCCAACCTCTTATGCGAATGGATTATTTCCCTACGTGCACTGAAATTTTAGCCTCGCCTCGAAAATTCATGTTCATTATTACCAAGTTAACTAACATGAATACTTAATAATTGTCATACTCTACATGTGCGAAAACAAATAATGAATAACAACATCATGCTTTACATGTGAAAACAACATTATACAGAATAATGACAATTGATCTTATGCAACATCATATCGGAAATAGACCCATATCATACATAGGTAAATAAGCACACAATAAATTAGACAAGCACATAAAGGACAATTATATTTTTATAAGGAGTCAACAACTGCACGTAGAGCTCAAACGTTCCTCCCATCCATAAACTCTGTTGCTCATAAAATTTCAGCAATAGATCACCCCCAAGCTGGGGATTAAATTCCATCAGGGAAAAAAGATTCCTAATTCCAGGCTAAGGTTTGATAATCAGAAAAAATGTTCAGTCCAAGGTGCCCAACTACTGCAACTAGCCTACAGTCTCTCATTCCCCACATGTTTGTCCCACCCCAGGAAGTGTGCACCTTCTCTACTCAATGGTCCCTCAGATTCCCCACTTCCCTTTCCAAGGCTTGAACAACATGCTGTAAAGGAAGCCTCAGAGCCCTGTAACTAATTCCCAACACACCAGGGAACAATTCCCAACAAATATCTCACTTGGAGAGCATGCTCATAGGCCTGACAACCTGCATCTTCAATAACAAATCTCTCACCTAGAGAGAATTTTCAGGGGCCTGACAACCCGCCTCTTTGAAAAAAAAACATCTCACTTGGAGAGAATGCTCATGGGCCTGACAACCCACCTATTTGACTGTAAAACCTCTGATTACTAGATGAAAACCCCTTTCCAATATTTTCTCTGCAAGTAAGGAAATGTCAATGCCCAACTTCATATGGTTCAAATCATCAAGAAAATGAGTGAATCCCCCCAAAATACACTAAGGCTCATCAATATATTTGCATGGTCATAACTTGACACTTGTCACCTTAAAAGCTAAATTAGTTCTACTTGGTGGATCATTCCCATTCCTTAGGAACCTAGGATAAATAAATATCCACAAACTATACTTTTCAGAAACATTAATAAAATATTCCCTTAGACTTAAGCCCCCTTAGCTTATCCCCTCTTCATAAAATTTCAGCCCCATTTTCCCTTTTCAATGGATTTTATCCCCCCATCTCTTTTCATTTGATTGGTCTACATGCAACGATGTGATTTTATTAATAACTTGAGTGTGATTACATTATACAAGGATAGGCACACTGGCCTTTTTTCATCCAGACTAATTAACCCAATAACCACCTAGGCTCTCTGACCTCAATTACATATACATACATACATAACCACCTAGGCTCTCTGACCTCAATTACATATACATACATACATACATACATATAATTGATTTGATGCACACTTCAAGGTAATCCTCGTGCACTTACTCAGGTGTGCCCACAACTATGGATTTTGCACACTCTTCCCTTGATGTGAAATCCATGTGCACTTACTCAAGTGTGTGAAACATTGTGCAACAATCCTCACGCACAATTATTTTGAGCACACAAGAACCATTGCACGTGTAACCACTATGAACACATGATTACTACTGCGTGCGCAACCATTTTGGTGTTGCATGCATATTTAGTTCTCCTTGTGCTCACATATGTGCTTCTTTTCGTGCACAACAAATCCAACCTCTTATGTGCATGGATTATTTCCCTGCGCGCACTGCAATTTTAGCCTTGCCTCGAAAATTCATGACCATTATTACTAAGTTAACTAACATGAATACTTAATAATTGTCATACTCTACATGTGTGACAACAAATAATGAATAACAACATCATGCTTTACATGTGCAAACAACATTATACAGAATAACGACAATTTATCATATGCAACATCATATCAGAAATAAACCCATATCAGACATAGGTAAATAAGAACACAGTAAATTAGACAAGCACATAAAGGACACTTATATTTTTATTGTTGATTAAGATTGGTTGTCATTGATGTCAATCCTTGAAGAAAGACCCGTAGCACAAAGGTTTGGGTAATGGACCCAATAGTGTTTGATGTAAATATGACTCATTATTGTTTTGTCATGGTTTATAAGAAGTAAATATGGATGAACTCCAAAGTGGTCCCCTTATGGTGAAAGCCCTCACGTGAAGACGCTTTGTGCAGTAAGAGAACCCATGCTTAATTGTGGAATAATGAGATGAAGGAAAGTGAATTTGTCAGGGAAAATATCCTATATGGATAGTTCTTTTCATGTCATTTTCAGTGGTATGTGGAACATCACATAATTCCTCACGGTTAGAGAGTTATGGCCATGAGAAGTTGGAGACCCCAGGTTTGGGTAATGGACCCAAGTTTGTTTGATGGGTAACGGCATGAATTATGATATATTTTTAGATAATACTATTCTATATGGATATTACATGTCATGCCATTTCTGGTGGTATGTAGAACGTCACATAACTCCTCACGGTTTGAGAGTTATGGCCTTACGAAGTTGGAGGACCCTCATATGTCATCTAG
>ML798947.1:490744-505606 GCA_009831015.1 Picea engelmannii | reverse complement strand
AGAAGTTTAATGCACAAGGTAAAGTGGAGAAATACAAAGCTCGGTTAGTAGCAAAAGGTTATTCCTAGGTAGAGGGAATTGACTTTGGTGAGATTTTTTCTCCTGTTGCTAAGTTAACTTCTATTAGATTTATTTTATCTATTACTGCTTATTTTGATCTTGAAGTGGAACAGATGGATGTGAAGACAGCATTCCTACATGGGGATCTGGAAGAAGAAATCCACATGAAGAAGCCAGAAGGCTTTGCAGTGAAGGGAAAGAAAGAGTTGGTTTGTAAGCTAAAGAAGTCACTATATGGTCTGAAGCAATCACCTAAGATGTGGTACCAAAAGTTTGACACATACATCCTTGGATTGGGATTTGTAAGAAGCAGGGTTGATCACTATGTATATTCCAAGCAGGTTGGTAATCACTTCATTTATGTAGTGTGTTGATGACATGTTGTTGGTAGGAAATAACATGGATGTTGTCAAGGAGGTGAAATCGCAGTTATCCTCCAAATTTGACATGAAGGATATCGGTACTGCTAACTTCATTCTGGGAATGGAGATTAAAAGAGATCGTGCAAATAGGAAACTCTGGTTGAATCAGAGAAAATATGTTGAGACGATATTGCAGAGGTTTAATATGCATGGAAGTAAACCGGTCAAGGTTCCTATTCCCATAGGTGTAAAGTTATCTGCAAATCAGTGTCCTGAGACACAGGAAGAAGAAGAGGACATGTCCCATGTTTTGTATGCCAGTGCAGTTGGCAGTTTGATGTATGCAATGGTTTGTACTAGACCATACATTTCACATGCAGTGGGAATTTTGAGCAGGTATATGTCAAAAATAGGGAAGGAGCATTGGACAACAGTAAAGAGGGTCTTCGGGTATCTTCGTGGCACCACCATTTATGGATTGTGCTACCAAGGAAGATCGGGATTGGACAGAGTGGTGGACATATATGGCTTTGTTGATGCAGACTGGGCTGGAGAGATGGATCGCAAAAGATCTACAAGTGGGTATGTGTTTAACCTATTTGGAGGAGCAAAAGACAGGATGTAGTGGCACTCTCAACTATAGAAGCTAAATACATGGCAGCCACTCATGCAAGCAAGGAAGTAGTATGGTTACAAATATTGTATTCAGGTATTGGGTTGGTACAACAAGCAATGAGATTAGATTGTGACAGTCAGAGTGAAATCTTCCTAGAAAAGAACCCAGCTTATCATTTGAAGACAAACCATATTGATGTTCAGTATCACTTTGTGAGAGACATGGTTGAGGAAAATAAGGTGTTGCTGGAAAAGGTTGACACTTTGAAGAATGTTGCAGATTCATTCACAAAGTCTGTGAGCACAGAAAAGTTCTCCTGGTGTAGAGTAAAAATGGGCATTGATGCCTTGGATTGTTGACTATATAATCCCCTGCCCCCCTAGATGAAAAGAAAACAACAAGTGGGATAATGTTGGGTATGTGTTATATTCTTTGCATGTGTGTGTGTGGGCACGTCAGATATTACAATTGCGTCCGACGATCCCTCGTACTAGTGCTCTGTTTGTGCCGTGTGCACCGATCGCTTTCCTAGGGGGGTCCCAAGGGGGGGGGAAGGTATGCCCCTTCTATGCACCATTGTTACCATTTTCCACAGAGAATCATCATAACAAACCAAACTAACTAATTCAATAACCAATGCACAATATTTACAATCAAGAAAACCCATTTCTTCTCTTAAGAATACCAACATTTCACAGTAATCACAGAGAACCCATAACAAAATATTTACACTCAGTCAAAAACTCAAGAAAACACAGAACCCATACAATCCTGAGCCACCATTTGATTCATAATACAAAGATTCCATCATGGATGGAAAGAAAATAGCCATACCTGTGATAAAATCACTTCAATGATGAGTTGGTCGAGGTTTCCCTTTCAAAACTTGAAATTGTGGAGCTTCCACAACCAACAGAGCAACAATGCAACTATGCTAGGGTGACGGGCTCAAGGGAGGTTGGAGTGGCATCCAATAAATGCACTTCACTTCCTCACCCGGCCCTATTCAATTCCATGTACAAACCAGCCCACTAACGTAACATCCACCATTAAAACCAAACCATATCCAATCTAAAATTCAATGCCATGTCCTTTGTATAGATTCGATACCATAGCAATTGTATAGTGCGCCACCCAAGATATATCATAACTGTACTTTAACCTTATGTAATAAATTCAACAACAATCATATATTAACATTACCATATGTACCTCCATATATACTCTTTAACAAAGTGCATAGTATAACATCTAGGTCCACCACTTGTATCAATTTATATATTCATTTGAAGTTTATATGTAATCTTTTACCATGGCCTTAGGACTTATCCATAGTTCCTTCCCCTCTTTGTTTTGAGCTATCTCCATTTAATTATAATCATGTATGGATTATTAATCAATGATATAACATATCATAACATAGAACCCGTAACAATATAATTCTCATACCATAGAATTGCCATGTATCGTAAGTAAATATCAACATCATTTAGAAACAATGCATCAACCACCTATTTATCGTATCAAATGAAACCAAGATTGCATCATCAAATGTACAAGACTGTGTAGGCAACATCATAACAACAACAACAACATATAAGCGTAACATGTCTATCTTTGCGCCTCTAGTCTACAAGGGGGTCCCACCTACTAGTTAAATATTATTATCATAAGTAAATAATAGTGCTTAGGAATCCTTTGCGGGCGGAATTCATCGTTGCGATTTTAATCATCAACAAGATGTTCAGCTATAGAAAGTGTTTGACTCTCAATATAAAACAATGTTGAAAGAGGATTATCCTTATCGTCAATTTATTAACTTGCTTCAACATGTTGAGCTAAATGAAGGGCTAAGTCTCGTCCCTTAATTGTTTTCAAAGTCATGATGGTTAAATCATGCTCCTGGATTTTGGCAAGCCAATGTGCAAGCTTCCTTGAAAGATAAGTTTGTGAAAGAAAAAACTTGACAGCAGGAAAAGGGACTTTTACCTGTGTGTGCTTTCCTAAGATAAAGTGGCAAAATTTCTCTACAGCTTTAACAAGAGAAAAGGCACGTTTCTCAATATAAGAGTATTTGAACTCATCATCTAATAAACTTTGGCTCATGTAAGCTACATGTTTCTCATTATTCTGGTCATCACATTGTAAGAGAATAGCATAAATTGCTTCCTTAGTGGCATTAGTGTATATGATAAAATATTTCTCAAAGTCTGATTTTGCCAGAACCGGTGCAGAACTAATTACCTTCTTAATCCTTACAAAAGCGTTTTCGATGTCATTTTTCCAATAAAAAGAGCGATCTTGCTTTAGAATATTATGGATTGGTTTAACCATTAAGGCAAAATCTAGAACAAAACTATGAACGAAGTTGATAATGCCCATAAAGGCTTGAACCTCCTTTTTGGAAGTGGGGGAAGGAAGGTTCAGGATAGAAACAATCCTTTCGAGATCTATGCTTATTCCTGAATCATAAACGATATGTCCAAGGAGCTTTCCCTTGGTGACGCCAAAAATAGATTTAGAAGGATTTAAAGAAATGTCAAATTTTCTGCATCGCATGAGAACTTTTTTGAGATGACCAAAGTGATCCAATCGATTCTTTGAATAGACAATCAAATCATCAAGATAAACCTGGATAATCTTACTAATCAGATTGTCAAAATCTATTTGCATAGCTCTATGGAAAGTGACACCTTCATTACACAAGACAAAATGCATGCATTCATAAGCAAATGTGCCCCATCATGTAGTAAAGGTGGTTTTGTATCTATCAGTCCTTTTTACCTTGATTTGATTGTATCCAAAGAAACCATCAAGTAAGGACGACATTTGTGACCCTGCAACCTGTCGCAAAATCATTTCCATATTAGGGAGAGAAAAATGGTATTTAACACTTTCTCTATTCAATGCGCTAAAATCAATGCATAATTGAATCTGACCAGTTGTCTTCCTAACAAGAACTAAATTTGAAACCCACTCAGAATATTTAACTGGAAAGATTATACCAGCTTTCAAAAGTTTTTCCAACTCCTTTCTAATAGTAGCTTCAAGTGCGGGGTTAATGGGTCTTTGTTTTTTCCTAACAGGTTTTATCCCTTCCTTGATAAGAATGGCATGTTTTGTGAGCACAGGATCAAAAACATGAAGATCCTCGTATGACCATGCAAAAACATCTTGAAATTCACGTAATAGTTCTGTGAATTTCACCTTTTCTTCGTCAGAACATTGGGCACCTAGTTTAACTGTCTTTGGATATTCGGAGGTCCCAAGGCTTAAGGAAATGGTATCACCCACTTTCCTTTTTAGAATCCTCTTTTGTACATGTTTCTTTGTTGCTCACATCACTCAACTAAAATGAACTCTCAAGAGGAGTCAAGCCTTTTGGAAATTTGTCATCTTCCATAGATATGATTTCCTTAGGCTTAAACTATACATTTTGTATGAAAGCACAGATGCCTTCATCATTGGGGAAAACCTGCCATGATTCTACATTATTTGGAATGTGAGGACGATATAAAGATTGAAAAGTACAATCAGGCCTTTGAGGTAGGATTTTCCGAGTAGGGGATGCCACAGATACAACTAACCTATCAATCATTGAATTAAGTTCCCTCTTAACATGAGTGATGTTAAATGATAGCATATTCGAGATAAGCGCCCAAACAACTTGGGTATAGCATTTCATCAACTTATTTCTAGGAGAATAGATTTTATGCATAAGGTTCACAACAAGTTCAGAGTCACAAAAAATTGTAAGGTGACTGCAACCAAGGTTATAGGCATTTTCTATGCCTAGCAGTAAGGCTTCAAACTCAGTGGCATTGTTCGTGCAAGCAAACTCTAATCTATATGAAAAGTTATGGATTTTACCTATAGGTGAGTATAATATAATGCCAACTCCATTACCTTCATTTGAGCATGAGACATCGAAATGCATGTGCCACATACTGTCTTCTAGATCAATTTGTTCTAAAGTTGTGTCACCCTCATCAGCAAATATACAGTACACCCCTAAGTCTTCCTCAAGATAATTTATATTCGTTTGAGGAATACTCTCTATGTATGGAGAAGTTCTTCCTTCTCTTAGGACTATGATATTCTTTCCATTTCGGGGAACGGATAAGTGTGTCCCATCAAGCGAAAGATATCCACTTGTTAGGGTTTTCCAGTCTCTTCCTAGGATAATAGAATATTTTCTTACTGGCATGTCGATTACTTGGATGCTAAGGGTTGTCCTTATTTCGGTATGTGCACATAGAACTAAAGTTATGTATTTTATTTCACCTATTGTTGACTACTATAGACTGTTATAGACTGTTATAGGAGAGCATGTTTCTAGAATTTTCATTAATACATGATAATCCTAGCTCTTCCATAATGATTTTTGACATTACGCTTGGGCCCAAACTGCCATCAATTAGGCAACAATGGGCTATCTTATCCATAATTTTTACAGAAATGAAAAATGGAGGGTTTTTTACAGGGTGTCTAAAATTATTTACACCTATTTTATTTACAGTGGAATCCTCTTACTTTGCCTCTTCAGAAAGATTGGCTATGGTGGAAGCTTTCCCTTCCATAAAATTCTTGATATACTTTTGTTCTTCAGGGGCGGAAACCATGTCCAAAAGAGTAGCATCGGCCTTGATGTTAGCTAATTAGTTAAGAATGTTATACTTGGAAGAGGGAAGAAGGGAAGGAACTCCTTGACTCTCAGGAATTTTGACATTTTGTACATTAGTACCTTGTGAAGATGAGGTTGGGGTGGAATAAGCACGCGGAGGGTTGTATTTTCCTTTAGAAGCATAATATTTGTTCCTAGTATTTATGATCATGCCATCTTCCGATTCTTCCTAGTCTAGGACAAAAATGGTGGTTAAGGGCTTCTTGTCAAAGATTTTTTCTCTGGCACTCTTCTTAACTTCACATGTACTTTATTCATGGTTTTCTTCATAGAAGTTACACCAACTGTGAGACATGATGGCATTGGGATGAAATTTATTCTCATTTGTATTCCTAAAAGGCTCTGAGGAAGAAGATGATGCCCCGGGGGTACGTGAGGGAACATTCCCCTTTCAATCATAAGATATCATTTGGTTGTTCATATCTTGTACAAGTTGTAAGAGGGAAGATATATATGTTTGTTTGACTAAGTCTCCTTTAAGAAAACATGTTCTTTCAAGTTGTACCTCGTACTCCAGGCAAGTGTGGAGAGCGGAGCCAATATTGTCAATAGCCTTTTCTTCGAGCCTATGGCGATAAGGAGAGGGAAGCACATTATAGTAATGCATGAAAGCGGCTTGGTTTTGGGGGCAGATTAGTTCAGGGGTTTGATTGTACAATTTGCTGAAGCGGAGGTTAAAGGACTTAATAGTCTCACAATCTTTGTAAGAAATTTTGCTATATTCCCTTAAATGTTCGGTCGGGATCTTAGATTGTCCATAAGTGAACCTAAACCAATAAACCAACTCTTTCCCAGTGGAAAGGATATTTTGAGAGAGATCAAAGAAATCATTTGTTTCTTTCCCTTCAAGGGAGTTAACAAATAAGCGCATGCACGTGTCATTGTCGTTAGCCCCGATATTATGACAAGCATTAGAAAATGCCACTAGGTGTCCATTTGTAGAAACAATATTATTCCCTGAGAACTTAGGAAGATTCTCTTTAAACTTGGATAATGGATGAGTAGCAGGTTCTAGATTCAAGGGAGAAGATACGTTCCATGGGGTGGTAGTACCATCTTCCTCAAATTGGAAAATACCGTACTTATTTATAACTTTGGCAGGGTTGGTAGTTTATTGTATAGAAACTTGATGAATATATAGACTACCAATTACCGATGAGGCTGAAGGTTGAGATGATGAGGCACCTCCAACACCACTAGCACCACCCGCAGATGCCATTTTGGGAGTGATGGGTAAGGGAGAAAAGGGTGAGTTGGAAGAGTCGGACAAATTCCTCCTTAGAGTGCTTTCTCGGGTCAACAAAATGGATTTCCTCCTTCCTATTTCAATGATATGACTAGATTCAGGGCACAATCCTCTTCTTCTTCTAGAAATGTGAGGGTTTGAGGACATGAAAACGAAAACCAGGGACTAAGGAAAAGGAAATTATTGTTGGTTTCAAGGCTGTCTTTTCTTGGCTTCCCAGCATTCACGGATACTTATATCTTGTTCAACTATTTCCCAAGAGCGTTCAATCTTGGCCCAGGTATTCGCAGTTTCTAGAATGGTATTGAATTAAGTCAAGACAATTCTAGTTTGGTCTTTAAAACCGTGTTCAATATTATGCTGCCTTGTAGAAGGTATTGTCATGAGAAAATTAATCAAAGAGTATTCCAAAGAAAAAGCAGAAAGATTCAAAGATAATCGTTAATACAAATAACCAAAGAGATATGGAAGATATCCTCAGTATGGTCACCAAATAAATGTTGAGGAAAAGGTATGGGACACCTTACTCAATCATTTTCAGATCTTGCCTGGCTAGGACAAGATAGTTGGGAATGGCACCTGGTATTTATAGCCTAAAAAACATTCACTCAATCCGCAAGTATTAATTACAAGGATTAAGGCTGGTTTTATAATTTGTATCTTTTGCAATGTAAAATAAAATTTATACAAAGATACTGGAATGTACATAGATTTTACAATAAAGTAAAGATGGAGACTGTTATCGCTCAGTTTGTAGTTTAGGTCAAGTAGTTGAAGGATAAGGGTCAAACTGGCGAAACAGGGACCTACCCCACCCAATGTCACCACAATGGAGAGGTCCTTTCTATTTAGGGTGGCTAAGCCCAAGGGAGATGTCCCTGGCAATCTGGGGTTTGAAAGGAAAAGGCTCAAAGGATTAAGGCAAGTTTCCCCTTCATATATTACCGCCCAGAAGATAGTCAAGTAAAGAATAACCACAGAAAAGGCACCTGCTTGCGAGACAAGACAAAAGTGAAACTAGTACATGCAATGATGGTTAATACTTCATGAATTAATGACTATCAAATTTAATGTATATGAGCATAAACAACAGTAAATATTGACGAAGTCAATGTTTGCAATAATGACAATGGCATATAATGTTACTTGTCATTAAACACTGGAGTAATATAGCATCTAATGAAAATAATCAATCCTTGAATTAATCAATGCATCAAATATCATTAGTCACTCATATACAAGAGGTTGATGCGTCAATATCCTAGAGATGACGTCAGCTTCTTTTAGGGTTAGTATAATAGACAAAGAAGGTCAATGTTTTGCTAATTAGTCAATGAATATCATCAATTTATCAATGTATATCACAAGATGACCTAGCCAACAGTGTTTTCTATCAACGAAAGCTCAAATAAGGCATGATGTCATCATTAATTGCTAGGTTAGAAGGGTTGTTGCGTCAAGTATGACGTCAGCCCTAGTTAGAGACGTTAGGGTTAGTTAAGGTTTCAAATTTGAGAGTTTAAAAATGATTTTGCACAACAAGCTCAACGTTGGAGAGAATACCAGTGCCTTAGGGTAATATGGAGTCAAAAGTAAGGGCAAGATCTCAGGAGGATTTAAAAATTAAAGACTATAAGGTTAGGTTCTATGGTGCTGCAATGGCAGGGCCCTAGAATCAAAACCCTAAGGGAAGGAGGCTCATTTCAGTGTTTCTTAAGCAAGGCCTCATGCTCCTTCCTCTTTCTCTAAAAATTCTTGGCAAAACGGCTAGCTTCAAACTACAAATATAAGGGAGAAAAGTGTTGCAAGGGCAAGGCTTTTCAAACCCTAGAAGGTTAAAACCCTAGGTGTAGAATTAATTAGGCCTAGGACGTCTCCTTTATTCAACTTATACTTTAATGCTAACCTAGAAAAAGAGAGATAAGTGTAGCAACGGCTAGGCTATATATTCCTTAATCAATGGCTAAAACAAGTTTCTAAAGCATGGGGACATATAGCAAGGACCTACTTGTGTGCTTGCTACCTAGGGTTTCAAGATTAAGCAATATAATAGCAATATAATAGCAAATGTAAGAGATTAAACCTACAACCATTCATTCAAGAAGTTTTGCATGAGAAATTCACTTACATATCATGAAGAATGCATCATCAAACCCTAGTTGTAAACCTTCCAATGAGAGAAACACCATACATGCCAAGAAACATCCTCCAATAAGAGTTGCGCCTCACTTCCAAGACCAAAATTTCCAAGCAAAAGACTAAAAGTTGATCTCTCACAAGAGAGTGAGTTATGTTATGTTTAAAATGAGGAGCAATGTCCCCTATTTATACCAATCCATGACCTTTAAATTTGAAAAATAGGTCATTAAAACAGCCGACAAGGCTGACTACAAAATTTACACTGTTTTTACATTAACTGCTAGAAAAAAATTCATAATATGAGCAAAAAGAGGGGCATCAAGCCCTTCTGAGGGAGATGTTGGCCCCTTTTGGGCATATCCAGCATCCAGAGGCCAGACGTTGGACCTTCTAGGGCTCCTCCAAGCTGCCACACGTGCCAAACAACCTCATCACACTGCCACACACTCAGAATAACATCCTGCTTTCTTGGGTGACGTCTTTTCCATCAAAGGAAAACGTCCTATCTGTTGTGGGTGATTCCCCCTAGGCTGGGCTCTGCCAAAGTGTCCTAGGTGGAACGTTTTTCTTTCTTCTCGTGCAAAGGCTCATCATAACGTTATCATGTCTCTGCCATCCAACCACCATCTGATGGGCTCTTCAGCCCCATGGAGGTCCGACCTAATCATATCCCCATGTGTACCGGTCCACTGGTACCTGTCCGTCGGGTATGGTCTTGCACATAAAAAACTACGCCCTCCGTGGGCTCATCAGTCCTCGGGATCATAGCAATGTCAATCATGTTTCATCATTAAATTTATCAAATACATGCATGAAATCCCTAGCATATCATCTAATAGCTCAAAGACATTACACTGATCTACTATGAAAAGCCGAAGGAATAGACAGAATAACCTATTGGGCCATTATCCATAGAAAGAGGAAATTTTCCACAGAAGATCATTCAAGCCATGTTCATGAAGTGATATGGTCTAGGGATGTCCAGTCATAGTAAGACCAGGGGTAGGTGTTGTCCGTGGGTGCCTTTGTAGGAGGTGAGTTGTACCCGTCATGGATGCACTTTTTCCAAGCCCTTTTACTGCCTTTATTCTTTATTTATTGCTTTTCTTTCTTTTTTACTTCAAGGTCTGACTAGAGGACACTTCCTTGGCGTGGTGACCAAAGCTGACAGTGTTACCCACTGATATTTTCGCAGAAATGATAAGGTTGGCTCGTGATGAGACCCCCTTTTCCTTGGCCATGCAACCAAAGGTCATTGCCCTGGCGTGGTGACCAGATAATGGCAATGTCATACTGCTAGATACCTATGAACATAATGGGTCGACTCGTGATGAGACCTCCCATCCTCTTGGTTAGGTCTTGTTTTTGTTATTTTTCTGAGGGTCCCTTTTGTTTCTTATCAAGAGGCCTTTTATTGCCTTCTTGGGGATCCCTGGGCGAAGCATCTCTAGGTTTTATTTCCTATGGATTTTATCTTTTACCAGCTTCTTTTACCCCCTGGGCCTTTAGCCCCTTCTTCCCACGGGACAAAGTGTAACCCTCAAAGGTCATCCTAATGGTCGAACTAGGGGAATGGGATGGGTGAATGGCAGATAAGATGTAAAGTGATAGAATGGTGGGAGCGGACGATGGCTCTTCAAATCCCCCCTAGTGGCTAACCAAAACCCATAAATACAAGCTTGCTAGGGCACCCCGTTAATCCCCCCAACAATGGTCAAGCGGATTAGTGTAAGATCCAAGCAATTGTCAGAAATGTAAAGAACCTGATGCATATATAAGAAACTTATAATGATCAAACATGACACATACCATGATACCTTGGACCAATTACCTCATGGAGCAAGAGTCTTCTCTGATGCAAGTCCAAGTTGATGGCGATGGAAGTTGTTGCTGCTAACAGGACAAGTCTGTCGAAGAAGAAGAAGGATGGGCCCTCCAGGGCCATGCTCAGGTCAATCCTTCTCCCGGTACTCCATGTCTAGGACCTGTGGGCCTCGAGACATGATCTCCTAGTTATCCCTAGAAAACGGGGATAACATCTGGCTCTAACTTGGGGACATGTGCTCACCGTAGAGCGCATGAGAACCTCATATTCTCTGGCATAAACCTGCAGACCTGCTCATACTTGAAAAGAAAGCATCAGCAACAAAAGGTGGGGTAGTATTGCCACCCCGCAAAAATATGACATGTATATAAAGTAATCATAAATGCAGATAGAAAGTGAAACACTTACCTGTTGGTTGCATGTTGGTGTATTCAAACAACCAGTGAAGCCAACCCAACAACGTTCCTTGATACCTGCCTTTGTGCTTCATCATAAACCAGAACAATGATAAGTCAAGAACAAAAATGTCATGAGTTACAATGTATATCATATCATCGGAAAAGTCAGAATCTAACTCATGGAGGTGTGTGGGAGGGACGAAATCCTACCAAGTCCATCTCTGAGGAAAGTACTCAATCCACTTCAAGAAAGGGTCATGAAAAATGTAAGGTTCATAAAACTGACTCAAAGGACCTGCAAACTGGTTACCTAGGACATCCTCACACCCTGAAGTCAAAGAAGGGATCGACAAAGATCTAGCAGACGACTGGCAAACTAAAAAGGGAAAGTTGAAAGACTGACTGAAACATGCAGTATCCAACCAACCTTTGGAGTTCAAGGTTTGCCTAAAAGGAGACTCAACATTAAAAATATACTTCCAAATCACACCTTTAATGGACAGGCACGGTAAAGTAACAACAGGTGGCTGGAGTGAAAAAACATGAGAGACTTTCCTCAGGCAAACAATGTTCTCACTTGTATCAAAATCTAAGAAGATAGGCGATTGACAATCATCTTCACAAAGTAAGTCCAAATTCTCAGAAGAACAGTAATAAAAGTCCTCAAGGTATGACCGAAAATCATCAGGAAAATAAGGTACTGGGTGATCCTTGGTATTTTGGAAGGTATGGGTAAAAACCTCATCTCCTTGTTGCCACTGGTCAAAGGTAATCTATTGTGGTAATTGCAAGGGCAACAACTGGAAATGATTCTCGGTGTCATAGATGGGATCTAGGTCATAACCAACTATATCCCATCCACGTCTTCCAACATGTATGAACTCATCAATGTTATCAACAATGTCACTATCTGTGTCATAACATGCAGGGTTTGAAACATCTGAAAATTCATTCTCCTGCTCCTCTTCATCATAAATTAAAGCATCATCAAAAACTAGGAGAGGAGGGTAACTCATTGTTTCTTTCTGTGCAGGGGCTTCGATGGCTTTGGTGTTTTCAGCATGCGTTATTGTTTCATCCTCATGAATTGCTTCTTTGTCTTCGATTGCACAGTAAGGAAAATCCACTTCGTTCAAGGCTTCCATTTCTTCCTCACTCTCTGAATCATGGAACAAGATGTCATTGGARTCCCTGGAAGGAAAACAACTAACCTCGTTTTCCTTTTGTTGTGCAGGAGAAGAGGGMTCTTGGATTGCCTTGTCAAAGGGAGGGGCACATGTTGATACTTCGTCATTTTGCTTAGGTTCCATATCCTCAACCATGTCTTCATCAATCCTATGTTGAAAGATGGTTTGTTTCCCTTCTTCTTGGAAATCATCAACGAGGTTTTCATGGGAAAGCAAACTTTTCATACTAAGAGTACCTGAGGTGAAGAGGTCCTTCATCCCGGATAAGGAGATGTTTCATTCAATTCCTTTAGCCATGCCATAAGCTTCATCGAGTGTCTTTGGGGCCCTTTTACTGAGGGGAAAACCTAGGTGTGCCAAGATCGCATGGGTATAGAGATGGACAACATACTCTTTTTCAGGGCGATGGCTTACCGGAATCTGATATAGAGTGCCCTCAAACCTACTCTGGAAGTTAAATAGGGTTTCATTCTCAGTTTGTTTTATATGCTCAAATATTTTTAGCAGTATTGAGATGTCTTCTAACTGAATACCCCATTCTTCGAGAAAGACTTCTTCCAACTGGTTCATAGAGGTGATGCTAGCATCAGGAAGGTTATCGTACCACTTTTTAGCATTTCCATGAAGAGTGTTTGAAAAAAGTTTCATCACTACATCTTCGGCATCATCATCAACAGGGTGGAGTCTAAAGTAAGAATAAAATTCATCCATATGAAAATCATCTCTTTCCCCATTTCCACCAGTGAATCTAGGGAGCCATCTCTTGGATATCGGGGGAATTTTTCTTGGGTATCCTGGGATCTTGCTCATGTTCAAAGGCTTATAGTTCACGGGATCCCATTGTGAAGTCATTGTTGGCTTCGTCATCAATGGAGTCGCGAGATAATTTTCTTGAAACTATAAAAGAATAGGGGAATAAAGTCTAGTGGAGTCGTCGGGTAAGCTTGTAAGAGAAAGGTATTTGAGGCAAGTCTTACCAAAAGATTTGTCGTTGAGGAAGATTGACTCAGTGTTCCCCGGCAACGGTACCAAAATGTTATCGCTCAGTTTGTAGTTTAGGTCAAGTAGCTGAAGGATAAGGGTCAAACTGGCAAAACAGGGACCTACCCCACACAATGTCACCACAATGGGGAGGTCCTTTCTATTTAGGGTGGCTAAGCCCAAGGGAGACGTCCCTAGCAATCTGGGGTTTGAAAGGAAAAGGCTCAAAGGATTAAGGCAAGTTTCCCCTTCACATATTACCACCCAGAAGATAGTCAAGTAAAGAATAACCACAGAAAAGGCACCTGCTTGCGAGACAAGACAAAAGTGAAACTAGTACATGCAATGATGGTTAATACTTCATGAATTAATGACTATCAAATTTAATGTATATGAGCATAAACAGCAGTAAATATTGACAAAGTCAATGTTTGCAATAATGACAATGGTATATAATGTTACTTGTCAATAAACACTGGAGTAATATAGCATCTAATGAAAATAATCAATCCTTGAATTAATCAATGCATCAAATATCATTAGTCACTCATATACAAGAGGTTGATGCGTCAATATCCTAGAGATGACGTCAGCTTCTTTTAGGGTTAGTATAATAGACAAAGAAGGTCAACGTTTTGCTAATTAGTCAATGAATATCATCAATTTATCAATGTCTATCACAAGATGACCTAGCCAACAGTGTTTTATATCAATGAAAGCTCAAATAAGGCATGACATCATCATTAATTGCTAGGTTAGAAGGGTTGCTACGTCAAGTATGATGTCAATTCTAGTTAGAGACGTTAGGGTTAGTTAGGGTTTCAAATTTGAGAGTTTAAAAATGATTTTGCACAACAAGCTCAACGTTGGAGAGAATACCAGTGCCTTAGGGTAATATGCAGTCAAAAGTAAGGGCGAGATCTAAGGAAGATTTAAAATTTAAAGACTAGAAGGCTAGGTTCTATGGTGTTGCAATGGCAGGGCCCTAGAATCAAAACCCTAAGGGAAGGAGGCTCATTCCAGTGTTGCTTAAGCAAGGCCTCATGCTCCTTCCTCTTTCTCTAAAAATTCTTGGCAAAATGGCTAGCTTCAAAGTACAAATCTAAGGGAGAAAATTGTTGCAAGGGCAAGGCTTTTCAAACCCTAGAAGGTTAAAGCCCTAGGTGTAGAATTAACTAGGCCGAGGACGTCTCCTTTATTCAACTTATACTTTAATGCTATCTCAGAAAAAGAGAGATAAGTGTAGCAACGGCTAGGCTATATCTTCCTTAATCAATGGCTAAAACAAGTTTCTCAAGCATGGGGACATATAGCAAGGACCTACTTGTGTGCTTGCTACCTAGGGTTTCAAGATTAAGCAATAT
>ML798947.1:464413-489348 GCA_009831015.1 Picea engelmannii | reverse complement strand
CAGATAATGGCAATGTCATACCGCTAGATACCTATGAACATAATGGGTCGGCTCGTGATGAGACCTCCCATCCTCTTGGTTAGGTCTTGTTTTTGTTATTTTTCTGAGGGTCCCTTTTGTTTCTTATCGAGAGGCCTTTTATTACCTTCTTAGGGATCCCTGGGCGAAGCATCTCTAGGTTTTATTTCCTATGGATTTTATCTTTTACCAGCTGCTTTTACCCCCTGGGCCTTTAGCCCCTTCTTCCCATGGGACAAAGTGTAACCCTCAAAGGTCATCCTAATGGCCGGACTAGGGGAATGGGATGGGTGAATGGGAGATAAGATGTAAAGTGATAGAATGGTGGGAGCGGACGATGGCTCTTCAAATCCCCCCTGGTGGCTAACCAAAATCCATAAATACAAGCTTGCTAGGGCACCCCGTTAATCCCCCCAACAATGGTCAAGCGGATTAGTGTAAGATCCAAGCAATTGTCAGAAATGTAAGGAACCTGATGCATATATAAGAAAGTTATAACGATCAAACATGACACATACCATGATACCTTGGACCAATTACCTCATGGAGCAAGAGTCTTCTCTGATGCAAGTCCAAGCCGATGGCGATGGAAGTCGTTGCTGCTAACAGGACAAGTCTGTCGAAGAAGAAGAAGGATGGGCCCTCCAGGGCCATGCTCAGGTCAATCCTGCTCTTGGTACTCCTTGTCTAGGACCTGTGGGCCTCGAGACCTGTGGGCCTCAGGGATAACAGGGACCAAAAGCAAAAAGAAGAACCAAGTGATGAAGACATATGAATGAGACAGAACAACAATATGATTTTATTTCATTCTGAGATACAAAAAGTGTATTTCTCTTTACAAACCCCTGCGAGGGTATGGACCAAAGTCAAATTTAGAGATATCCGATGGGCACCATACAAAAACACTCCGACAGTAAAATAAAACTGAAATCAATGATCCAGATCAACTTTCCACAAACTGCTTCCATTTTGACTCTGCAAGATATTCTTTATCATCCATGAAAATTAATTCACAAACAGACAAGGATACGCAGACTATCAAGGATGAATAAACACCTCTAAAACAAGTAGTTGAAAAGTAAGATTCAGTCTTGAACCTTGCTTCCTACAATAAGACCATGTTGTCAACAAGAGGATTAGGCTTTCAAGTAACTAAAAAATGAATGAAAACTGAAATTATCTCATTAAACTAGAGAGAAAACCGTAGTATTTTCTTTCTCCTTCTATTCTCCCTTTGTCTCTTCATCCAATTGATCTTTTATTATTTCCCAATGAGTTGAAGTAGTTCAACTACTTTATTTAGTTAAGTCAAATTAACTTAACAAATTGGTTTAGGAGAAATAAATAATAATAATATATAATTAAGGGTCTTAATTAATAATAACTAAACAGGTGGGACCCCTTGTGACTCCCATCATTTCTTCTTGTTAATCATCAAATATAAAGTACAAAAAATAATCATTTAGACCATATTACACCCTTGTAGCTCCCGTGGATTCCATTTAGACTAAATATTAAATATCATCAATAATTTATATCATATCCCAAAAAAGAATATATCCACATTATCCACAAAATATCCAAAAATAAGGCTTGTTGTACAAAACATATTGAAAACCATTAAGCATTGTCCTCATCACTGAAAATCATAAAAAGGAACATTTAGAAACCATATTTGCTACTTTGCGAGGCATATTTCCTCTTCTCATTGTTGTCCCCAATTGACTTTTCTTGAGTGGCCCTTGGTTGGTTAGACCTTTGATGTTGTATTTCGCTGATCAGATGGGAGCAGTCATATTTGAGGTGGAGGCATGGAGACACATATTTAGAGGACTCATTGGATGGACTAGAGGGGGAGATCGTTTCTTTTCCTTTGTCTTGCACAGATTGTGTAATGTCGAGTTTTAGTCTCTTACTAGTGTGCGAGGATTGTACTGGTGAAATATCAAGAGAAATTTGAACATTAGGGTTAACTGGTGGTGGTAAATGAAATGAAACAGTGGGCCATCCATGGTGGTGGGAGACGGGCTGGTGGACAATCTCCTGCCAACCGTCATTTGAGGGGACTTCGGGCTGCAAAGAAATGGGAATGCTCGGAAATTTTGAGGAGGATGGAAAGGGGGCCTCTCTGGTTGAGGGTGAAATATCCAATGGCCAGCCCAATTAAAGAACCCAACTTGAAACAACTGGTTTAACTCTTGAAGGTCAGTGTCAAAATGAATAGAAAATCTAGGCCTTCTATGACCTCAATTCCAATTTCCCATGCCTCTATTTTTTCGACCATTGTTGCCTCTACTGAAAAAAATCATCTTGTACCAACAATTTGACAGTCATGAAGTTCTTAAGAAACCATACATGAAACTCTACTTACATAAATCAGTAGTTGTCTCTAGAATTTACTACGAGACATATTCAATCCATCCATAACATGTCATTTATTAATTTCCACGTGAACATGGAATTGATAAGGTTCATGGTAAATATGGAGGGCTTGTATTTAGCGAAAAATGATATCATGAAGGGGAATTAATGTAAGAATAGTGTTCAAACAATTAGCAAAACAATCAACTGTGTATTTAAAAATATCCAGAACGTCAGTCCTCAACCTTTGCCAATATCAACTTCCTTTCATTTCCACACAGACTCCTCTTCAAAACAAATACCATAGAACATGGAATGAATAAGTGAAATTGGGATCGTGAAGGGGGTGTATTTAGCGAAAAATGGTAGAATGGGGGGGGTATCTCATGTATATTGTTCAAATGATACATCAACCATGCCATCTATGATATAAATTCACAGTCAAAATTCCTTACTATTCAAAAATTTAAAATTTAAACAATACTCTGTTTCCAAAAAAACAACCCAAAATTGATGCTTGCTTCACAAAAATGCTCATTTGCCTTAGAACTGTATTACACAGTAAGCAAATTCCCAAAAATAAAAATAACTATTATAACAATACTGCATGTACATAGCGGAATTGAAAAATGATCAGCATCATAATCACCACAGGAAATACAACAACAACCTTGAAGTGGGCAGGCTACAACCACATTAACAAAATCAACAAAGTCCTCAAAATCCACAAGGTCCGGTGAAGTGCCCCAAAAAAATCCTTGTATATAACCATAATTTTAATCGAACCAAAGTTCATCAAACTTCCTCATCCTATTTCATTCAGGTTCACAGACTTCTTTCAAGCATCACATAACTTGTAAACAAGTTCCTTTTGTAATTACAATAAAACATGGCAAGTTGACATTATACAATAATTCACACATTGCTATCGACTTCATAACTTCATATGGACAGACTGTAACTTCAAGCTAATAGGTGATTCCAATACTTCCTCCATACTTGCATAACAAATGACCAATCAAAACTTGCGCCCAAACAAATGAGCGCGAAACAATGCTTCCATCAAATTATGAGTAAGCAATGCTTCCACGATAATCCATAGGGTCCAATGCAACAGAGGACAGTAGGTGGAAGAAGAAAGTGGGATGACAACTTGAGGATTTGGCCAAGAAAGAGCACGAAATATTACCCTCATCATAGTATTCCACATTAATACTCACAGAGTCGAGATTATGGCGCAGGCGTATTTTCCACGAAGACCAACATTCTTGACATACAAGCAGAGTGACCACAAGAACCCATAGGTAAGAGGCATAGAGAACCCATTATTGAACAGGGAAGAAAACCCAAGACAAGGAACCAGAGGCAAAGCAGGCCCTGGAGTATCCCCACACACATTTCTTTTCATAGCCAAAAATGTGAATAGCTACACCAGTAAAAAACACCCACAACTCTTATAATGGAAATGGTCTCGAAACAACCACCATAGGAAACCAAGAACTTGAAAATCAACCAACACACAATCCGAACATTTTAACAACTTTGGAAAAACACAGACCGTGATACAACAAGAGCCAACCATTGACTTAAAGAGTAGAGCGAATGTTCATGGATGGAAAAGAAAGAAAACCCCATAACTATGTAAAAGGTCGCTTAAGGAGAAAATACCAGCTTGTATACCTTCTCCACGACCGAGCAAATCGGAGCAACAACATCCAACAGAGTGAAATGCAAGAATGAATAGGGTGGTGAGCTCAAGGTGAGTTTGAGTGACGTGCATTTACTACATGTCGCTTCTCCCTTCACATTTCATTCATGGCTAGTATGAGCCAAGTCCACTCTTAAGATTCAAGTCGATTAATGTAGCCAGCAATACCAAAGTTTTCAGATGTTGCAATTTATCAATGCGCCAACCCTTGTCACTACCTCGTTTCACATAGAACAATTTGCTAGGGATACAACTAATCTTGCAATTAAACCAATGCACACAACAATTATTTATAAACTCTAATGTGACATAACTCAAATATTTTTTTGTGGATAACATATTCCAACATGGCTTCCAATTCAAACAATGCAGATACCCTTGTGGTATGAAGTCACCATATCACACATATAACTTAAGAATGGAATTTAGGTCCTATCTCAAAGTAAATGTAACATAATAATACTTGCGAGTGTTATATAAAACAAGACCATTCCCTTTTTAAAACATATCGACCTTATCATCATATTGGATTAATCATTCCGATAGATATTTTAAACGCAAATAAATTGTAGGGCTCATCTCAGCTAACTCATAAGCATGTAAAGCATAATTGTTGTTTTTTTCGTCATAGTCACACAAGTTTCACCAGGGGCCCCACCTATTAGTATATTATTATATATAGTTCAATACTAAGTCATAAGTAGTTTGCAACCATTTGCAAGCATGCACCCTATGTTGCGCTTTTGAGCGTCAACAGTGGTGATAACACAAGGTGAGAACATGCATATCATAAATTGATTAGCATTGAATAAAATCAGCCTAAATACAACAAACTGACAAGTAAACCATTCACCTTATGAGAACCTACAAAACTCATCCTCAATTCATCCCTTCGCTGCTTCACAAGATTCCCTACTGCCAACAATTATGTCAATCCTTGTTGAATGTATAGAGGATGAATGATAATTTAAAGAAAAAAACCTCACTGCACTCCAAGCATACCTCTCTCAAAGTTTTTCCTCCTTTTCTGGTTGGTTGTGCACTGCTTATTTTATAATCTTTGATGGACAGTTTGAGTAGTTAGGTTCATTTTGGTTCAACGAGCTAAAGAATAAACAGGCTTGATAAATTTTTAAATATTTTAAATACAATTTAATGGAAATCTTGTTCATCTTTTTAATCCCCATGTTTTCCTTGACTCCATGATTCTTGGCTCTTTTGAAACCCATAAGTCTACTTTGAATGCTTTAGTTCGTCAATATTAAGTTATTCTCAGAATTCCTCATTTCTCATCTTAGATCCCATGAAGCTTGATCTTGAGCACTTCATCTATGTCATAATTCATTTACGATATACGCAACCTCCTATAAATCAACCTTAACTTGCATAACAGTTCCATATAAATTTCTTCACATTCAATAAGATGTTGATACCGCACAAAATAATGTTCCAGGTTAAAACTCACAACATGTTTAGTTGAAAAGAGAAACCTATGGACATGACCAATCTTATGATATCGTTCTAGGTCAACAACATTAACGTTTGTATAATATAACCAATTTTCACTCATGCCTAGAAAACTCAACTTTAAGACATTAAAACAATGTTACACAGATCCATCCAGAAACTTCACATTAAGTTCTATGTCCTTGATTTTTCTCATTTGTCTTTGAAGTATGAACATGCTTAGTCATAACATTGCCAACGATATTTTCAATGGAGATATATGCAATGCATTATGTGTTAAGATTAGGAAACCTTGTCTTTATTTAAAACGATAAATCCCTTCATGATGTATTGTCCTAATGCATTAAGATTAGGAAACCTTGTCTTTATTTAAAACGATAAATCCCTTCATGATGTATTGTCCAACATAGGTTATTGTGATAATCGAGCTCTGCATATCCTTTTAAATGACATTGTTGCCTCATGGGGCATAGTAGAAAAAATATTCACCGAATTAAAAAGATGTATCATTCTCCCAAACATATGAAATCATTTGACCTTACTGCCACCGTGCTTCCTTAATGGAAAATTTCTCTGGTCCGAGCTAATTGATAATACCAAGGGAAATATCTTATATATTTTTGTTTGCAACGACCCATTAAGTACCCATGCGTTGGAAGTAATAGAAGCTCTTACCTGGTCCCCAAAATATTTACTTCTTCAATAGACGAAATGTTATTCATGTCTATTCATTTCAAGGTATTTTGAAGTAATCTTATGAATTCTACCCTTTTCATAGTATCTTTGAATAAATGGCGATAGTCTTCATACCCATAATAGACACTTAGATGGTTTATACATGGATTGACTAGTGCATTTCTTGGCAACAATTTACGCTTGGAATATTGTTCTATGTGAAAGTTTAACTCCGTCCATAAGGAAAATGGTTCGTATGAATATATTTCTCATATTGGGCATGAGGCAGTGGCTTCAAAACATAAAGCAAATTAATCCACTTTTAAAGATAAAGTGAATACCAAGGTTTTATTTAAATAATAAAGGAATTAAATAATAAAGGAGTCAAGTGAAGGAAACATAGAAAATATATTATATTGATATAATTCTTTCCTTTTCAATGGCATGGGGTAATGCCAAAGTCATGGTATAAATTAATGTTATAATTTGAAAAGTGAGTGGGATTTATTCTTGAAAAGTGGGTCATGCATGGAAGTATGGAAGTAGTATGGTGGGTTTTTGAATTTATAAATTTGTCTACTTCCCCTTTATTAAAGTTCATGTAGGTAAGGTGTCTCATGCAAATGCTAAGTTTGTTACATGATGGTAAGGAAAGGAATAAAGGTTGATATATGGGTCCAAAATGCATGGTTTCAATGTGTTAATCATAGGGTTATGGATGTGGAGAGAAAAAATAAGCCATACGAATGATAGATCAAGAGCGATAATAACTTCGTCCAATAGGTTGCGTCAATTTTAACGAGAGTGGGTGAAACTTTGTGCAGGCAATTTCATTCGAGGGGGAGCCTCGCAACGCTTTGCCGGCTAAATACTGTTGACCAAAAATGTAGTCAATAAGTTGTATATGCTTAGTCTTCGAATGGAAGGTTGAGTTCTTTGCAAGATGAATGGCACTCTCGTTATCATAGTACAACCTTGTATTCTCTTACTTCTTTCCCAATTCCTCCATAAACCTTTGTAACCAAATCATCTCTTTATTAGCCTCTGTAGCAGCAACATACTCTGCCTTTGTTGTTGAAAGTGCAACAACCTTTTGCAGTTTTGAAATCCAACATACTGATGTTCCACCTATAGTAAACACATACTCTGTGGTGCTCATCCTGCTATCTTTATCACCTGCCATATCTGAATCAACATATACCTGTAGAAAAATGTATGAACCTCCAAAACATAATGCATGAGTAGCAGTACCTTTCAAATACCCGAGAATCCACTATACTGCCTCCCAATGTTATTTACCTGGATTGTTTATATACCTACTCACAACTCCCACTGCATGTGCAATATCTGGTCTTGTGCAAACCATCGCATACATCAAGCTGCCAACTGTTGATGAATAAGGGACCCTCGACATGTATTATATCTCCTTATGTGTCTTGGGACACATTTCTTTAGTTAATTTGAAATTGTTGGCCAAAGGTGTACTACCTAGTTTTTCATTCTACATTCTAAACCTCTCCAACACCTTCTCTATGTACTCACCCTGAGACAATGTCAATTTTCGATTTTTCCTATCTCTTGTTATTCTCATACCAAGGATTTTTTTTGCATCACCCAAATCTTTCATCGCAAATGAATTAGCTAATTTCTTCTTAAGCACATTTATATCATGCATATTAGACCCTCCAACAAGCATGTCATCTACATACACTAACAAGATAATATAGCTTCCATTTTCTAGCCTTTTAAAATAAACACAGTGATCAAAATGACATCTATTATAACCTTGTTTTGTCATGAACCTATCAAACTTCAAATACCACTACCTTGGAGCTTGTTTTAGGCCATAAAAGCTCTTCTTAAACCTGCATACCAATTTTTCATTCCCTTTTATCTCAAATCTCTGTGGTTGTTGCATATAAATCTCTTCCTCCAAATCCCCATGGAGAAAAGTTGTTTTTACATCTAATTGTTCAAGATGCAAATCTTCTACTGCCACGGGACTTAAAATAGTCCTAATTGAATTCATCTTAACAACATGAGAAAGTATTTCATCAAAATCTATACCTTTCTTTTGTGCAAACCCATTTACAACAAGTCTAGCCTTGTGTCGCTTTTTGCCTCCATATTCTTCCTTCAACTTGTAAACCCATTTATTCTACAATGTTCTTTTTCCTATAGGAAACTGAACCAAGTCTCAAGTTGATCTGGATTTATTTTTAGCACGAAATGAGAGCGGAGATATAATAAATAAATGCAAAGAGATATCGCAGATATCCAATAATATAACGGAAATGTATCAGAGATGCAACCATAAACATAGAAATACACTAAAACATGATTTCTATTAATGAAAAAAATGTACAGAGACTGTAAAAATACAGAGTGAAAGACTCACTAGAATGGTGGCATCTTATCTCTGAGAAGAGATGTGACGGCTACTCGCATTCGCAAGAAAAATGATTACAATGAGGCTCTGAAGACATTTTTACAATAAACAAGAATTCCAAAAACCCTATACATTTAAAAACCTAACCCTAGGAGATAAAGCGACAAAAGTCATGTGGGCCCCGTTTGGGTAAGTTAGTACATCAACTTCCCGGGGTCGTAACTTTTGCATACGATCTTCGTTTTAGGCGTATGATAGCCCGTTTGAAAGGTATCATCGACGAGATTTATTTTGTGGGATCGATAATGACTTTGGCTATCATTGAGAAGACCTATCACCCGGAAAAAANAAATAAAAAATAAAAAAAATAAAAAAAAATAAAAAATAAAAAAAAATCATTTAGGCCCTCAAAATGGCCCTAGAAGTTAAAACTGCTAAAAATAGTAAATTTCCAAAATTGCCAGAAAATTGTTTTGATCCAGTTGGAAAATGTGGGTAGCCACTGATATCCACCTAGATCAATCCTCCCTCCTTAGGAAGCAATGATCTCCATTGCGTTGAGTGCCCGGGGGAGAGGAAAAAGCGTTTGTTGAATCTTAATCTTGGTGAGTTGCTTGCCTTGCTTGAGACGTCGCATTGCTCGGTTTGTGGAAGGTTATCATGAACATATGGCTGGAAGGGTTGGACCTTTTTAACTAGTCTGGATACATGAGATTATTTTGTGTAGAAGGAATCTTTACACTTTTCTACAATCTTGTCGACCTTCTTCTGTTGAATAGAAGGTTCTTGGGCAAAGTCTGTAGTGGTTGAAGTATCCTTTTGTTCACCTTTTGAACATATTGTGAAGAAGATGAATTTTGTAGTATGAAATACTACCTTGCGACACTTTTTAGGTGGAACAGTAGTCGAAACTACCTCTGATATTCTATAGAGATGATCCCCCGGAGAAACAATGACACTTGCGGGGTTGAGACTCACAAACAACATGGCACTTCCACATATATGGTTGGCCCAAAAGAACATCACAGACATCTAGTGGGGCAACATTACATAATACCTCATCCTTGAAGGGCTGGATGTCGTATGACAATCAACACTGTTGGCTGACATGAAGATCTCGTCCTTGGCGAAGCCACCCAATGTTGTATGGTTGCAGGTGTGGTGTTGTTGACAATCCCAATTGTTTGATGACCTCTGTTGAGATGAGGTTCTTATGGCTTCCACTATCAACAATAAAATGCAGCGAGGTCCCCTTCACCCACATCTGTGAATGAAAAAGGCGCTCCCCCTCTTCAAGATCTGTTGGTTCTTCTCGTTGAATTGTTGCAGTCGTGATAATAGAAGTGGGGTCTGTGTCGATGATTTGTCTTTTACCAGTATATTCATAATCATATTATGAATAAGGGTTTGGCTCCTTGTCTTTGATCTCGACCACCAATGAATGTTTTGAGAGACATTCATCGGTGTTGTGCCAGGGGATTTTGTGGAAATCGTACCATTTTCCGGTGTCCTTCTTTGTCTTTCCGTGACCCTTCTTTTCCTGTGGCTTGGACTGGTTTTCAGGAGACTATTTGATAGGGTCGTCTTTGTCATACTTTGGTTGTTGCAGATTTGCAGAACCGAACTCTGTTTGTTCTGGTGCTTAAATTTCTTCTCAATTTTAACAACATATCAATAGAAAGCACCGAGTGATGAGATGTCCATAAAATCCATTTCAGTTTGGATGTATCTTTGTAGATCCCCATGGTATTTCAAAACCAAATGTCATTCAGAGTCTTTGATACCCATCTTGGTGCGCAAAAAATGGAAGGTATTGGTGAACTCCGGAACTGCTTGGACCCTCTCTTTCCGCAGTGTGGTCCATCTCATGTATTGGTCCTCATAGTTGCCAACAGGGTAATATTATTCCTTTACCGCATCCACAAAAAAATCCCAAGTGGGCTCGGCCCCATATAGTCCACACTCCTCTATGGAACTTTTCTCCCAATAAGTTTCCCACCAATGTTTAACATGAGGGAGATATTTAAGGAGTGTGAAGGTGATCTTTTCTCTGTCGAAAAAATTGTGAACAGATAAATAACCTTCTAGTAGAGTTAACCATTTTTCTAGGGCTTCTGCATCTATTTGTCCTTCAAATACAGGAATATCAAAATTAACTTATACCTTGAAAGGAAAGGTTCCTCCAAAGTGGTCGCTTGATGAATATGTGCCTATTGCTACCGACGGGCGTTGAAGGATGTTGGTAAAATTCTCCATCATTTCGTCCCTCTGTCGCATGAGATCTTGCTCAGGCAACAGATTGATAGGATCATCTGCTTCGTTGTTTTTATTTTCTTCCGCCATTGAGGGTTTCTTGGGTGTGCGAGAGAAATTGTCTTCAAGAGATACAAACGCGAGACCCAACTTTTTATACTTAGACCTCGTCGGGGACATGCACTGAAAAAAACGATCAAGAGCAGCCTGCTCTGATACCACCAATCCAAATTTATTTTCGGCACAAAATGAGAGCAGAGATATAATAAAGAAATGCACAGAGATATCACAGATATCCAATAATATAACATAAATGTATCAGTTATGAAACCATAAACACAAATATACAGTAATACATGATTTCTATTAATGAAATAAATGTACAGAGACTATAAAAATACAGAGTGAAAGACTCGCTAGAATGGTGGCAGCTTATCTCTGAGAAGAGATGTGATGGCTACTCGCATTCACAAGAAAAATGATTACAATGAGGCTCTGAAGGCATTTTACAATAAACAGGAATGAAAAAAACCCTAGACATCCAAAAACATAACCCTAGGAGATGAAGCGTTAAAAGTCATGTAGGCCCCGTTTGGGTAAGTTAGTACATCAACTTCCTGGGGTCGTAACTTTTGCATATGATCTCTGTTTTAGGCGTATGATAGTCCATTGGAAAGGTATAGTCGAGGAGATTCATTTTTTATGCTCAATCATGCCTTCAGCTATCATTGAGGATATCGATCCCGAAAAACCTTCATTTAGGCCCTCAAAATGGTCTCGAAAGTTAAAACTGCTAAAAATAGTAAATTGCCAAAATTGTCAGAAAATTGTTTTGAGCCAGTTGGAAAAGGTGGTTGGCCACCTATATCCACATGCATTAATCCCCCTTGCCTAGGAAGCAATGATATCCATTGCTTTGAGTTCCCGAGGGAGAGGAAAAAGCGTTTGTTGAATCTGAATCTTGGTGAGCTGCTTGTCTTGTTGGAGACATCGCGTTGCTTGGTTTGTGGAAGGCTATCACGAGCATGTGGCTGGAAGGGTTGGACCTTTTTAACTAGTCTATATACATGAGATTCTTTTGTGAAGAAGGAATCTTTACACTTTGATACAATCTTATTGACCTGCTTATGTTGGATAGAAGGTGCTTGGGCCAAGGCTGTAGTGGTTGCAGTATCCTTTTGTTCACCTTTTGAACAGATTGTGAAGAAGCTGAATTTTGTAGCATGAGATACTACCTTGCAGCACTTTTTAGGTGGAACAGTAGTCGAAACTACCTCTGATATTTTGTATAGATGACCCCCCAGAGAAACAATGGAATTGCGGGGTCGAGACTCATAAACAGCATGGCACTTCCACATATATGGTTGGCCCAAGAGAACGTCATAGATATCCAGTGGGGAAACATCACATAATACCTTATCCTTGAAGGGTTGGATGTCGTATGAAAATCGACACTGTTGACTGATATGAAGACATCGTCCTTGACGAAGCCACCCGATGTTGTATGGTTGCGGGTGTGGTGTTGTCGACAATCACAAATGTTTGACGACCTCTGCTAAGATGAGTTTCTTTTGGATTCCACTATCAACAATAAAATGCAACCGGGTCCCCTTCACCCACATTTGTGAATGAAAAGGGTACTCCCCCTCTTCAGGATCTATTGGTTCTTCTGGTCGAATTGTCGCAGTCGCAACAATAGCAGTGGGCTTTGCGTCAATGATCTATCTTTTAGTAGTATTTTCAGAATCAGGGTTTATCTCCTTGTTTTTGATCTCGACCACCAATGACTGTTTTGCGTGACATTCATCGGTGTTGTGCCAGGGGATTTTGTGGAAATCACACCATTTTTCGATGTCCTTTGTCTTCCCGTGACTCTTCTTTTCCTGTGGCTTGGACTGGTTTTCGGGAGACTGTTTGTTAGGGTCGTCTTTGTCATACTTTGGTTGTTGCAGATTTCCCGTCTCGAACTCCCGTTTGTTCTGGTTGTTACATTTCTGGTCGATTTTAACAACATATCGATAGGCAACACTGAGTGATGAGATGTCCATAAAATCAATTTTAGTTTGGATGTATCTGTGTAGAGCCCCATGGCATTTCAAAACCAAATGTTGTTCGGAGTCTTTGATACCCAGCATGGTGTGAAAAGTATGGAAGGCATTGGTGAAATCCAGAACTGTTTGGCCCATGTCTTTCCCCAGTGTGGTCCATCTCATGTACTGGTCCTCATAGTTTTCAACAGGGTAATATTGTTCCTTTACCGCATCCACAAAAAAATCCCAAGTGGGCTTGACCCCATATATTCCAGACTCCTCTGTGGAACTTTGCTCTCGATAATTTTCCCACCAATTCTTTACATGAGGGAGAGATTTAAGGAGTGCGAAGGTGATCTTTTCTCTATTGGAAAAATTGTGAACAGAGAAATAACCTTCTAGCAGAGTTAACCATTTTTCTAGGGCTTTTGCATCTATGTGTCCTTCAAATACAGGAATATCAAAATTAACTTGTACCTTGAAAGGTGAGGTGCCTCCAAAGTGGTCGCTTGATAAATATGCGTTTGTTGCTATCGGCAGGAGTTGAAGGATGTGGGAAAAATTATCCATCATTTCGTCCCTCTGTCGTGTGAGAGCTTGCTCAAGCAACATATTGATAGGATCGCCTGCTTCGTCATTTTTATTTTCTTTCGCCATTGAGGGTTTTTTGGGTGTGTGAGATAAATTGTCTTCAAGAGAAACAATATCGAGACCCAACTTGCTATACTCAGACCTCGTCGGGGACATGCACTGAAAACAATGATCAAGAGCAGCCTGCTCTGATACCACTGACTCGAATTTATTTTCGACTCGAAATGAGAGCGAAGATATAATAAAGAAATGCATAGAAATATAGGAAATATACAATAATATAACATAAATGTATTAGATATGCAACCATAAACACAAATATACAATAATACACGATTTCTATTAATGAAATAAATGTACAGAGACTGTAAAAATACAGAGTGAAAGTCTCACTAGAATGATGGCAGCTTATCTTTGAGAAGAGATGTGAAGGCTACTCGCATTCGCAAGAAAAATGATTACAATGAGGCTCTGAAGGCCTTTTTACAATAAAAAGGAATGCCAAAAACCCTAGACATCCAAAAACCTAACCCTAGGAAATGAAGCGCCAAAAGTCATGTGGGCCCCATTTGGGTAAGTTAGTACATCAACTTCTCGGGGTCGTAACGTTTGCATACGATCTCTGTTTTAGGCGTATGATAGCCCATTGGAAAGGTATTGTCGAGGAAATTCATTTTTGGATTTCAATCATGCCTTCGACTATTATTGAGAAGCTCGATCCCGAAAAACCTTTATTTAGGTCCTCAAAATGGCCTCGGAAGTTAAAACTGCTAAAAATAGTAAATTGTCAAAATTGCGACAAATATGTTTTGAGCCAGTTGGAAAAGGTGGGTGGCCACCGATCAATCCTTCCTCCTTAGGAAGCAATGATCTCCATTGCATTAAGTTCTCGAGGGAGAGGAAAAAGCGTTTTCTCAATCTGAATCTTGGTGAGCTGCTTGCCTTGCTGGAGACGTCGCATTGCTCGGTTTGTGGAACATTATCACGAGCATGTGGCTAGAAGGGTTGGACCTTTTTAACCAGTATGGATACATGAGATTATTTTGTGCAGAAGGAATCTTTACACTTTGCTACAATCTTTTCGACCTACTTCTGTTGGATAGAAGGTTCTTGGACCGAGGTTGTGGTGGTTGCAGTATCATTTTCTTCACCTTTTGAATAGATTGTGAAGAAGCTTAATTTTGTAGTATGAGATACTACCTTGCGGCACCTTTTAGGTGGAACAGTAGTCAGAACTACCTCTGGTATTCTGTAGAGCTGACCCCCTAGAGAAACAATGACACTGTGGGGTTGAGACTCATAAATAACATGGCACTTCCACATATATGGTTGGCACAAGAGAACATCACAGACATCTAGAGGAGAAACATCACATAATACCTCATCCTTGAAGGGTTGGATGTCATATGAAAATTCACACTGTTGGATGATACAAAGATCTCGTCCTTGGCTAAGCCACCCGATGTTGTATGGTTGCGTGTGTGGTGTTGTCAACAATCACAATTGTTTGACAACATCTGTTGAGATGAGGTTCTTCTAGATTCTGTTATCAACAATGAAATGCAGTGAGGTCCCTTTCACCCACATCTGTGAATGAAAAAGTCGCTCCCCCTCTTCAAGATCAGTTGGTTCTTCTAGTTGAATTGTTGCGGTTGCAAAAATAGTAGTGGGGTCTGCATCGATGATCTTTCTTTTACCAGTATTTTCATAATCAGATTATGAATCATTGTTCGGCTCCTTGTCTTTGAAATCGGCCACCAATGACTATTTTGAGCGACATTCATCGGCGTTGTGCCAGAGGATTTTGTGAAAATCACACCATTTTTCAGTGTCCTTCTTTAGCTTCCCGTGACCCTTCTTTTCCTGTGGCTTGGACTAGTTTTCGGGAGACTGTTTGTTAGGGTCATCTTTGTCATACTTTGGTTGTTGCAGATTTTCAAACCCAAACTCCTGTTTGTTCTGGTGCTTAAATTTCTGCTCGATTTTAACAGCATATAGATAGGCAACACCGAGTGATGAGATGTCCATAAAATCCATTTCAGTTTGGATGTATCTGTGTAGAGATCGATGGTATTTCAAAAGCAAATTTCGTTCGGAGACTTTTATACCCAGCTTGGTGCGCAAAGTATGGAAGGCATTGGTGAACTATGGAACTGCTTGGCCACTCTCTTGTCGCAGTGTGGTCCATCTCATGTATTGGTCCTCATAGTTTCCAATAGGGTAATACTATTCATTTACTGCATCCACAAAAAAATCCCAAGTGGGCTTCGCCCCATATATTCCAGACTCCTATGTGGAACTTTGCTCTCAGTAATTTTCCCACCAATGTTTGACATGAGGGAGAGATTTAAGGAGTGCGAAGGTGATATTTTCTCTGTTGGAAAAATTGTGAACAGAGAAATAACCTTCTAGCAGAGTTAACCATTTTTCTAGGGCTTTTGCATTTATGTGTCCTTCAAATACAGGAATATCAAAATTAAATTGTACCTTGAAAGGTGAGGTGCCTCCAAAGTGGTCGCTTGATGAAGATGCGCTTGTTGCTATCGATAGGCATTGAAGGATGTGGCAAAAAATCTCCATCATTTCATCCCTCTGTCGCATGAGAGCTTGCTCAAGCAACATATTGATAGCATCGTCTGCTTCGTCGTTTTTCTTTTCTTCCGCCATTGAGGGTTTCTTGGGTGTGAAAGTGAGATTGTCTTCAAGAGACACAAGCTCAAGATCCAACTTGTTATACTCAAACCTCATCGGGGACATGCACTGAAAAAAAATGATCAAGAGAAGCCTGCTCTGATACCACTGATTCAGATTTATTTTTGGCACGAAATGAGAGCGGAGATATAATAAAGAAATGCACAGAGATATCACAGATATCCAATAATATAACAGAAATGTATCAGAGATGCAACCATAAACACAGATATACAATAATACATGATTTCTATTAATGAAAGAAATGTACAGAGACTGTAAAAATATAGAGTGAAAGACTCGTTAGGATGGTGGCAGCTTATCTCTGAGAAGAGATGTGATGGCTACTCGCATTCGCCAGAAAAATGATTACAATGAGGCTCTAAAGGCATTTTTACAATAAACAAGAATGAAAAAAACCCTAAACATCCAAAAAACTAACCCTAGGAGACGAAGCGTCAAAATTCATGTGGGTCTCATTTGGGTAAGCTAGTACATCAACTTCCTGGGGTCGTAACTTTTGCATATGATCTCCGTTTTAGGTGTATGATAGCCTGTTGGAAAGTTTTCATCAAGGAGATTCATTTTGAGGGCTCAATCATGCCTTCGAGTATCATTGTGAAGCTCGATCCCAAAAAACCTTCATTTAGGCCCTCAAAATGGCCCTGGAAGTTAAAACTGCTAAAAATAGTAAATTGCCAGAAAATTATTTTGAGCCGGTTGGAAAAGGTGGGTGGCCATCGATATCCACCTAGATCAATACACCCTCCTTAGGAAACAATGATCTCCATTGTGTTGAGTTCCCTAGGGAAAGGAAAAATCATTTTCTCAATCTGAATCTTGGTGAGTTGCTTGTCTTACTGGAGACGTCATGTTGCTTGGTTTGTGGAAGACTATCATGAGCATGTGGCTAGAAGGGTTGGAAATTTTTAACCAATCTGGATACATGAGATTATTTTTTGCAGAAAGAATCTTTACACTTTTCTACAATCTTGTCGATCTGCTTCTGTTGGATAGACGGTGCTTGGGCTGAGGCTATAGTGGTTGCAGTATCCTTTTGTTCACCTTTTGAACATATTGTGAAGAAGTTGAATTTTGTAGTATGGGATACTACCTTGCGGAACTTTTTAGGTGGAACAATAGTCGGAACTACCTCTTGTATTCTGTAGAGATGACCCCCCAGAGAAACAAAGACACTACAGGGTCTAGACTCATAAACAACATGACACTTCCACATATATGGTTGGCCCAAGAGAACATCACAAAAATCTAGTGGGGCAACATTACATAATACCTCATCCTTGAAAGGATGGATGTCGTATGACAATCGACACTACTGGTTGACACGAAGATCTCGTCCTTGGCGAAGCCACTCGATGTTGTATGGTTGCAGGTGTGGTGTTGTCGACAATCCCAATTGTTTGATGACATTTTTTTAGATGAGGTTCTTCTCGTTTCCACTATCAACAATAAAATGCAGTGGGGTCCCCTTCATCCACATATGTGAATGAAAAAGGTTCTCCCCCTCTTCAGGATCTGTTGGTTCTTCTGGTTGAATTGTCGTGGTCGTGACAATAGCAGTGGTCTCTGCGTCGATGATCTATCTTTTACCAGTATTTTCATAATCAGATTCTGAATCAGGGTTCGACTCCTTGTCTTTGATCTTGATCACCAAAGATTGTTTTGAGCGAAATTCTTCGGCCTTGTGCCAAGGGATTTTGTGGAAATCGCACCATTTTACGGTGTCCTTCTTTGTCTTCCCGTGACCCTTCTTTTCCTGTGGCTTGGACTAGTTTTTGGGAGACTGTTTTTTAGGGTCGTCTTTGTCATACTTTGGCTGTTGAAAATTTGCAGACCCGAACTCCCGTTTGTTCAGGTGCTTAAATTTCTGCTCGATTTTAACAGCATATCAATAGGCAACATCGAGTGATGAGATGTCCATAAAATCCATTTAAGTTTGGATGTATCTGTGTAAAGCCCCACGGTATTTCAAAATCAAAGGTCATTCGGAGTCTTTGATACCCATCTTGGTGCAAAAAGTATGGAAGGAATTGATGAACTCTGGAACTGCTTGGACCCTCTCTTGCCACAGTGTGGTCCATCTCATGTATTGGTCCTCATAGTTGCCAACAGGTTAATACTGTTCCTTTACTACATCCAAAAAAAACTCCCAAGTGGGCTCGACCCCATATTTTCCAGACTCCTCTGTGGAACTTTTCTCTCAGTAAGTTTCCCACCAATGTTTGACATGAGGAAGAGCTTTAAGGAGTGTGAAGGTGATCTTTTATCTGTCGAAAAAATTGTGAACAGAGAAATAACCTCCTAGTAGAGTTAACCATTTTTCTAGGTCTTTTGCATCTACCTGTCCTTCAAATACAAGAATATCAAAATTAAATTGTACCTTGAAAGGTGAGGTTCCTCCAAATTGGATGCTTGATTAAGATGCACTAGTTTCTATCGGCATCCGTTGAAGGATGTGGGCAAAATTCTCCATCATTTCATCCCTCTGTTGCGTGAGAGCTTGCTTAAGCAACAGATTGACAGGATCGTCTGCCTCGTCGTTTTTCTTTTCTTCCGCCAACGAAGGTTTCTTGGGTGTGCGAGAGAGATTGTCTTCAAGAGAGACAAGCTCAAGACCCAACTTTCTATATGTGGACCTCGTCAGGGACATGCACTGAAAAAAACGATCAAGAGCAGCCTGCTCTGATACCACTGATCTAGATTTATTTTCGGCACGAAATGAGAGCGGAGATATAATAAAGAAATCCACAGAGATATCGCAAATATCCAAAAATATAACATAAATGTATCAGAGATGCAACCATAAACGCATATATATAGTAATACATAATTTATATTAATGAAATAAATGTACAGAGACTGTAAAAATACAGAGTGAAAGACTCGCTAGAATGGTGGCAGCTTATCTCTGAGAAGAGATGTGATGGATACTCGCATTCGTAAGAAAAATAATTACAATGAGGATCTCGAGGAATTTTTACAATAAACAGGAATGCAAAAAACCCTAGACATCTAAAAACCTAACCCTAGGAGATGAAGCACCAAAAGTCATGTGGGCCCCGTTTGTGTAAGTTAGTACATCAACTTCCCGGGGTCGTAACTTTTGCATACGATCTCTGTTTTAGGCGTATGCTAGCCCGTTGGAAAGGTATCGTCGAGGAGATTAATTTTGGGTACTCAATCATGCCTTTGAATATCATTGAGAATCTTGATCCAAAAAAACCTTCATTCAGGCCCTCAAGATGGCCCTGAAAGTTAAAACAACTAAAAATAGTAAATTGCCAAAATTACCAGAAAGCTATTTTGAGCCAGTTGGAAAAGGTAAGTGACCACTGATACCCACCTAGATCAATCCTCCCTCCTTAGGAAACAATTATCTCCATTGCATTGAGTGCCCGGGGGAGAGGAAAAAGCATTTTCTGAATCTGAATCTTGGTGAGCTCCTTGCTTTGTTGGAGACGTCGCGCTGCTCTGTTTGTGGAAGGTTGTCACGAGCATGTGGTTGGAAGGGTTGGACCTTTTTAATGATTCTGGATACATGAGATTTTTTTGTGCAGCAGAAATCTTTACACTTTGCTACAATCTTGTCAACCTGCTTCTGTTGGATAGAAGGTGCTTGGGCCGAGGTTGTAGTGGTTGCAGTATCCTTTTGTTCACCTTTTGAACAGATTGTAAAGAAACTGAATTTTGGAGTATGAGATACTACCTTGCGGCACTTTTTAGGTGGAATAGTAGTCAGAACTACCTCTGGTATTCTATAGAGATGACCCCCCAAAGAAATAATAACACTGTGGGGTCTAGACTCATAAAGAGCATGACGCTTCCACATATATGGTTGGCCTAAGAGAACATCACATACATCTAGTGGGAAAACATCACATAATATATCATCCTTGAAGGGCTGAATGTCATATGACAATCGACACTCATGGCTAACATGAAGATCTCGTCCTTGGCGAAGCCACCCGATGTTGTATGGTTGTGGGTGTGTTGTTGTCAACAATCTCAACTGTTTGATGACCTTTGCTGAGATGAGGTTCTTCTGGATTCCGCTATCAACAATAAAATGCAACGGGGTCCCCTTCACCCACATCTGTGAATGAAAAAGGCGTTCTCCCTCTTCAGGATTCATTGTTTCTTCTGGTTGAATTGTTGCAGTCGCGACAATAGCAGTGGGGTCTACGTTGATGATAAGTCTATTACCAGTAATTTCATAATCAGATTCAGAATTAGGGTTCAGATCCTTGTCTTTGATCTCGACCAATAATGACTGCTTTGAGAGACATTCATCGGTGTCGTGCCAGGAAATTTTGTGGAGATCGCACCATTTTCCGGTGTCCTTCTTTATCTTTCTGTGATCCTTCTTTTCCTGTGACTTGGAATGGTTTCTAGGAGACTATTTGTTAGGGTCGTCTTTGTCATACTTTGGTTGTTGCAGATTTGCAGACCTAAAATCCCGTTTGTTCTGGTGCTTAAATTTCTACTCGATGTTAACAACATATCGATAGGCAGCACCAAGTGATGAGATGTCCATAAAATCCATTTCAGTTTGGATGTATCTGTGTAGAGCCCCACGATATTTCAGAACCAAATGTCGTTCAGAGCCTTTGATACCCAGCTTGGTGTGTAAAGTATGGAAGGCAATGGTGAACTCCGAAACTGCTTGGCCCCTCTCTTGTCACAGTGTGGTCCATCTCATGTATTGGTCCTCATATTTTCCAACAGGGTAATACTGTTCCTTTACAGCATCCACAAAAACATCCCAAGTGGGCTCAGCCCCATATATTCCATACTCCTCTATGGAACTTTGCTCCCAGTAAGTTTCCCACCAATGTTTGACATGAGGGAGATTTTTAAGGAGTGCGAAGGTGATTTTTTCTCTGTCGGAAAAATTGTGAACAGAGAAATAACCTTCTAGCAAAGTTAACCATTTTTCTAGGGTTGTTGCCTCTATCTGTCCTTCAAATACAGGAATATCAAAATTAACTTGTACCTTTAAAGGCGAGGTGCCTCCAAAGTGGTCGCTTGATGGAGATGCACCTGTTGTTATTGGCGGGTGTTAAAGGATGTGGGAAAAATTCTCCATCATTTCATTCATATGTCGCGTGAGAGCTTGCTCAAGCAACAGATTGATAGGATCGTCTGCTCCGTCATTTTTATTTTCTTCCGCCATTGAGGGTTTCTTGGGTGTGTGAGAGTGATTGTGTTCAAGAGAGGCAAGATCGCGACCCAACTTTCTATACTCGGACCTCATCGGGGACATACACTGAAAAAAAAATGATCAAGAGCAGCCTGCTCTGATACCACTGATCCGGATTTATTTTCGACACAAAATGAGAGCGGAGATATAATAAAGAAATTCACAGAGATATCACATATATCCAATAATAACAGAGATATTTGCATTCACCGATTTATCCAATAACAACAGAGATATCGTAGATATCCAATAATATAACATAAATGTATCAGAGATGCAACCATAAACACAGATATATAGTAATACACGATTTCTATTAATGAAAGAAATGTACAGAGACTATAAAAATATAGAGTGAAAGACTCACTAGAATGGTGACGGCTACTCGCATTCGTAAGAAAAATAATTACAATGAGGCTCCGAAGGACTTTTTACAATAAATATGAATGCCAAAAACTCTAGACATCCAAAAACCTAGCCCTAGGAGATGAAGTGCCAAAAGTCGTGTGGGCCCCGTTTGGGTAAGTTAGTACATCAACTTCCCGAGGTCGTAACGTTTGCATACGATCTCCATTTTAGGAGTATGACAGCCTGTCGAAAAGGTATCATCGAGGAGATTCCTTTAGGGGCTCAATCATTCCTTAAACTACAATTGAGAAGCTCGATCCTGAAAAACTTCATTTAAGCCCCTCAAAATGGACCCGTAAGTTAAAACTCCTAAAAATAGTAAATTGCCAAAATTGTCGGAAAAATGTTTTATGCCAGTTGGAAAAGGTGGGTGGCCACTGATATCCACCTGGATCAATCCTCCCTCCTTAGGAAGAAATGATCTCCATTGTGTTGAGTTCCCGGGGGAAAGGAAAAAGTGTTTGTTGAATCTGAATCTGGGTGAGTTGCTTCCCTTGCTGGAGACGTCACGTTGCTCGGTTTGTGGAAGGCTATCACAAGCATGTGAATGGAAGGGTTGGACCTTTTTAACCAGTCTGGATACATGATATTCTTTTGTGCAGAAGGAATCTTTACACTTTGCTACAATCTTGTCGGCCTGCTTATGTTGGATAGAAGGTGCTTGGGCCGAGGCTGTAGTGGTTGCAATATCCTTTTGTTCACCTTTTGAACAAATTGTGAAGAATCTGAATTTTGTAGTATGAGATACTACCTTGCGGCACTTTTTAGGTGGAGCAGTAGTTGGAACTACCTCTAGTATTCTGTAGAGATGACACCCCAGAGAAACATTGACACTACGGAGTCGAGACTCATAAATAATATGGTGCTTCCACATATATGGTTTGCCCAAGAGAACATCACAGACATATAGTGGGGAAACATAACATAATACCTCATTCTTGAAGGGCTGGAGGTCATATGACAATCGACACTGTTGGCTGACACGAAGATTGTGTCCTTGGCGAAGCCACCCGATGTTGTATGGTTGTTGGTGTGGTGTTGTCGACAATCCCAACTGTTTTACGACCTCTGCTGAGATGAGGTTCTTCTGGATTCTGCTATCAAAAATAAAATGCAACGAGGTACCCTTCACCCACATCTGTGAATGAAAAAGGTGCTCCCCCTCTTCAGGATTTGTTGGTTGTTCTGGTTGAATTGTTGTGGTCGTGACAATAGCAGTGGGGTCTGCGTTGATGATCTGTCTTTTACCAGTATATTCAGTATCAGATTCTGAATTAGGGTTTGGCTCCTTTTCTTTCATCTCACCCACCAATGACTGTTTTGAGAGACACTCATCGGTGTTGTGCCAGGGGCTTTTGTGGAAATCACACCATTTTCCGGTGTCCTTCTTTGTCTTCGCGTGACCCTTCTTTTCCTGTGGCTTGGACTGGTTTTCAGAAGACTATTTGTTAGAGGCATCTTTTTCATACTTTGGTTGTTGCATATTTGTAGACCCGAACTCCCATTTGTTCTGGTGCTTAAATTTCTTCTCGATTTTAACAACATATCAATAGGTAGAACCGAGTGATGAGATATCCATAAAATACATTTCAGTTTGGATGTATCTATGTAGATCCCCAAGGTATTTCAGAACCAAATGTCGTTCAGAGTATTTGATACCCAGATTGGTGCACAAAGTATGGAAGGCATTGGTGAACTCCAGAACTGTTTGGCCCATCTCTTGCTGCAGTGTGGTCCATCTCATGTATTGGTCTTCATAGTTGTCAATAGGGTAATAGTGTTCCTTTACCACATCCACAAAAAATCCCAAGTGGGCTTGGCCCCATATATTCCAGACTTCTCTGTGGAACTTTTCTCCCAGTAAGTTTCCCACCAATGTTTGACATGTTAATATTATGGTAGCTTCGGGAGGTATGAACCTCTATGATGACCTATGACGAGATTAGAATCATCCGGAAGGAAGCAAAGAATTGAAGAAAACCCTAGACAGGTTGTCTATTGAACAAATATATTTATATTGAATTTATTGATGCCCAAAAAGAGAAGTCGGCCCAGTTGGACTGGTCAGGTCGGCCCCAGTTAGACTGGCCAGTCCACTATAAATATAGGGCGCCAGTTTCATTATTACACACTCTCATAATTGCAGAGCCAGTTGTGCGCACTGCAGTTGGCAGTTTTGTGTGCAGGTCTCTGGGGAAAGTGGTGCGCTAGTTCAGGGTGGGATCATCTGTTCAGTTTTGTTTCTATTCTTTTGCTTGGTGCATTTAGCCTCTCTTTGTTGAAATAATGTAACTGCGAAGAGCATTATTATTATTTTGTTATTGGATTAAATCCCCATTGTGGATTAATCATGTCATTATTATTATTATTAGATTAATCCCCATTGAGGATTAATCAAGTCGGTAATTGTATAAAGACCAAATCCCCTTTTGCGGATTGGTCATCGGACAATTATAATGTAAAGAATAAGAAGTCGGCCCCAGCAGTTATAATGAAAGGGCCAGATTTAATTAAAGGTGGATTTACCCACCCAGTGTGAGAGGTCGGCCCCGCCAGATGGTGACTCTTCACATGTGCCAGATTAGTATAAATAAGAGGCTAGCGCCTCACTTCTAACACACACTTCACTTGCTCATGATCTTATGAGGCAAGCTGCAATTCCAAGTTGGTGAGAGGAGAAGAAGGGTGGTGCATCTCATGGAGGAGGATTTTCTGTATTGGTTGAGTTATCTCTTGAACATTTGATAAGCATATTTATGATAAGGAAGTTTTGCTGGGTTTTCTTCCCCTAGAGGGTTTCCCAGGATAAATGTTGTGTCTCTTGTGGATGTGTATTTCTCAGTGATCTTGTTCTTATTATGCTCTTATCTTATGAAATGCAAAGAACTATAATAATGGCATAAACATTAACATGGTATCAGAGCCAACCTGAAGAAAGCACAATCTGCAAGAGGGAAAACGTCACTATTACTGGGGCCGAAAAATTAGGGTTTTGAAAAAGTGAGTGTTTTCAGCTATCTACCACCCTAGAAAGTTGCGCCCTCCCCCAAGGATCATTTTGGCACTTAGAGCGCACCTTTTCAGTGGCTAGATCTTCCGGAAAGTGAAACCCTAGTTTCACAA
>ML798947.1:385042-446143 GCA_009831015.1 Picea engelmannii | reverse complement strand
GAATGTGATTGGCACAAAATGGGTTTTCAGGAATAAATTGAATGAATATGGACAGGTTACAAGGAACAAAGCTAGATTGGTATGTAAAGAATATGCATAGATTGAAGGAATCGACTTTGAAGAGACATTTGCCCTAGTTGCCAGAATGGAAACAATTTGTTTTCTTTTAGCTTATGCATGCTCCAAAAATGTTAAAGTATATCAGATGGATGTAAAATCAGCTTTTGTGAATGGGGAACTTGAAGAAGAAGTCTACATTGAACAACCAGAAGGATTTCAGTTGTCAGAGAACACAGACTATGTGTGTAAATTAAAGAAGGCATTGTATGGTTTAAAACAGGCTCCTAGAGCATGGTACTCTAGACTAGATAAGTATCTACAACAGACATGTTTCAGAAAAGGAAGTGCATATAGAAACCTCTACATCAAGGTAAGTCAATGTAATATTTTATTAATTGAAGTTTATGTTGATGATATTATTTTTGGTAGTGATGATGACAGGTTAAGCCAGAAATTTGCAAAAGACATGCAGAATGAATTTGAAATGTTGTTACTTGGAGAACTATCCTTCTCTCTGGGACTTCAGATACGTCAAAGCAACCAATGAATTTTTATTTCTCAAACCAAGTATATCAGAGAAACGCTAAAGAGGTTCGGAATGGAAGATTGCAAACCAATTATCACTCCCATGCAAACCAGTTGTAAGTTGAGCAAATATGATGATTCAAAGTCTACAGATCAGAGGCAATATAGGTCAATGATTGGCAACCTACTATATGTGACAACATCTAGACCAGATGTAATGCAGGCAGTTGGACAAGTGGCATGGTTTCAAGCAACACCAAAGGAATCACATGTATTAGCAGTAAAGAGGATCTTTAGATATCTCAAAGGAACAAAAGAGTTTGGATTATGGTATCCAAAAGGAAAAGATCTATCACTTATTGCCTACACAGATGTAGATTGGGCAGGTTGTATTGATGACCGACGAAGCACCAGTGGAGAAACGTTCTACTTAGGTGAGTGTTTGGTATCATGGTTAAGCAAGAAACAATCATCGGTATCTCTATCTACAACCGAGGCAGAGTATATTGCAGCAACAACATGTTGTACATAGGTTCTTTGGATGAAATAAACTTTGAAATATATACAGGTTGAGTATGATGAGCCCATTCCAATATATTGTGATAATACAAGTGCCATCAGTATCTCAAAAAACCCGGTGATTCACTCCAAGACTAAACACATTCAAATCAAGTATCACTTTCTGCGGGAACAGGTTGCAGAAAAGAACATCAGAGTTGAGTATGTGGGCACAAAAGAACAAGTGACAGACATCTTTACAAAACTACTTTCACGGGAAGCCTTTGAGTATCTTCGCTAAAGACTTGGAGTTATTTCTACTCCAAAAATGAATGTTTTTTGTATGCTTATGTTATATGTCTTAGATGTACACAAGGAAGCACCATAAGAGGACAATCTGTCAGGGGGAGCAGCCCCGGATGGAAAGATGCCTTTGCCATTGATGACAAAGGGGCAGAGATTTATCAGATGTAGAGGACAGAGGCATGGTTCTAGGAGGAGAAGATTTATAAGATGCAGAGGATAGAGGCATGGTTCCAGGGGGAGCATGAGTGATATGATTTCAGTGTTGCATCAATGCCAAAGGGGGAGATTGTTGATTAAGGTTGGTTGTCATTGATGTCAACCCTTGAAGAAAGACTCATAGCATAAAGGTTTGGGTAATGGACCCAATATTGTTTGATGTAAATATGACTCATTATTTTTTTTCCATTGTTTATAAGAAGTAAATATGGATGAACTCCAAAGTGGTCCCCTTATGGTGAAAGCCCTCACGGGAAGATGCTTTGTGGAGTAAGAGAACCCATGCTTAATTGTGGGATAATGAGATGAAGGAAAGTGAATTTGTCAGGGAAAATATCCTAGATGGATATTTCTTGTCATGTCATTTTCGGTGGTATGTGGAACGTCACATAATTCCTCACGGTTAGAGAGTTATGGCCATGAGAAGTTGGAGACCCCAGGTTTGGGTAATTGACCCAAGTTTGTTTGATGGGTAACGATATTAGTTATGATATATTTTCATATAATACTATTATATATGGATAGTACATGTCATGCCATTTCTGGTGGTATGTGGAACGTCACATAACTCCTCATGGTTTTAGATTTATGGCCTTATGAAGTTGGAGGACTCTCATATGTCATCTAGAAGCCCCAAAAGGTCAAAGTAGTCAAAGTGGTTTAAGAGATTTTAAAAGGTAAATAATAAAGTGAAGTCATGAGTGTATTATAATTCAAAGTGAATACAAAATAAATTATTTCAATAATAAATTTAATGGATAAATTAGAAGTGGGCCCAACCCTAAAATAAGGAAAGTGGGTCAAGTGACCTAGAAGATGTTTTTAAGGAAGCTACTTGGAGAGTATAAATAAGAGGCAAGGATTTCTCATTTGAATCACACTTGAGCATATTGAATATCTATAGGTGTCTGAGGTAACCAAATGATATCTAGAAATTCTGAGGAAAGTGAAGAAAAGAAGGCCGAAATGCAAGGAAGGATAAATTCTTTTGATGGTGCTTTCTAAGGTATGTTATTTATAAGTCATATCACCATTTTTGCTATAACTTTTTTTCTATAATGATTCAGATCCTGAAATTGATATGCAAGTGAGAAAACTTATCCAAGTATATCTGGTTAAAAATTCAGCTTGTGGGTCGTATTTTGGGAGTTACACTCCGTGGAAAATAGGGTTTGTGGCCCGTCCTGAAACTAGTCAAAATCAGGTGTTTCGGGTAAAAACATCATAACTTCTTCATAACAGATCCAAATTCAGTGAGACAAAATGTGTTGGTTAGGGTACAGTCTATAGTTTGTTGTGTAACTGTTTCATATCAATTCATCAAACAATTTGTGTGGGTCACGCTCTACAAGGTCGCTCTCTAGAATAAGCTAGAATTCAACAAGGTATGTCATTTTTGCTATAACTCCTTTTATGAAAGGTTCCAAGTAGTGACACTTGGAGGAATTGCATAAAAAACACTAAAGAACATTGCGTATAAGTTTCAAATCTTTATACATTACAAGTTCAAAGTTATGATTACTTCAAGTTAGGGTTGTTGACTAATCCAAAACTAGGCATGTGAGACTAAAGAAAAGTTTGATGAAAATGCTAGTCTCTTGTTTTTAAAGTTAAGGAAGGTTTGCAGGAATGTGATCATATACATCAGGTCTATTACAGAGCTACACATTAGATTTGGATGATGAAATTGATGAGGGCTTTTGGTTGTGGTACATGTTGAGTACATGGTTGAGACAAGTAGTTGATGAGTTGGCGCACATACATGAGGTGTATAGTTGATGATGTTGGTACATATTGATGAGTCATAGTTGATGAGAAGTTGAAAAGTGATTGGTACATACTTGGTACATGGTTGGATGCACTTGTTTATGGTACAGGTTGATTACAGGTTGGTGCATGGTTGATGCACTTGTTTATGGTACATGTTGATTATAGATTGAGGTACAGGTTGATGCATGGTTGATGCATGGTTCAGATTTATTAGTACATGTTTACAACGGTATATCTCACAATGATAGTGTGACAGTGGTTCTATCATTCTACTTCTACTTCAGGGTGGCAGGACGGGGCAAGGACAGGTGGTTGTATCCACCTTTCGGTTGTAGCCAGAGAACATTGGGGGTTGTAGCCTCCTTCTAGTTGTAGCCAGAGAATTGGGGAGTTGGAGCTTTCCTCAGGTTGTAGCCTGAGAAAATAGGGGGTTAGAGTCTCCTTCCAATTGCAGCTGGAAAACAAAGGAAGTTGGTGCTTCCAATGAATGTAATTCTTCAAGACATATAAGAAAAAACATTATGTGGTTTTCTCTCAATTTGGGTTTCCACATAAAACACTAGTGTACTGTGTATGTGTGTGACTGTTTATTTTTTACTGCTCATTATTGGATAATCATTCTACATTGATATAACATTTGAAGAAAAAGGATTATAATTACACTATTACTGATTCACCTCCCCTCTTAGTAATCCAACAGATTATGCGAATTCAATTTGATAGAAGAAAGAAACACATGCATGAATATCTCTTAAAAAATAGAGCATATAATTATGAATTTTGTTTAAAAACTTTAGAGATAGTCACAAGAAATAAATTCTAATGGTAAAATGAATAAAAATGTATTATGTTTGATGATAAATCATAGAGAAGACACTGCCAATACACATACCACAGGAATTCCTAAATAATAACTGCAACTTTGCTTTTATTTACTATCAAAATAGTACACTAGCTTCAAGCCTTCTACTCTTTGATGTCCAACCCTTGAATTTGTCTCAATCATGATACATATAGATGAGAAAACAACCTTTCCCCCTATCAGGGGTCGAATCCACCATGCTAGGAACAATTTACAACAATATCTCTAACCAAAACCTAAAACTAGGGAGGTTAGAACAAACTCCCAATTTTATCTCAAACTGATTCATTTGACTTTTTGAGCATGAATCTACATGGATTAGACCTTTACCAACATATTTACAATTAATTACATCATTTAGAATCCCCATTTAACTAATTACATCATGAAATTTTGACTTTGACTCATAAAACTCGAAATCTTGCCTTTTACTCAGAAGCGCAACGTGGTCCTACAGAAGCACATCGTGCAGTACAGAAGCGTAGCGTGGTCTTGGAGGAGGCCTATCTCTTTACCCATAACAATTTTTACAAAAATGGGAGACATTTTTGTATATAAGTTTGTTTTGAATAAAACCCTCTCTCAATTTTGTGAAATTTGTTCCCATATTCTTGGAATATGTGCCACAACAGAATGACTAAAACAAGCAATTAAATTGGAGAATTTGATTTTCTAAAATAGGATTCCAAAATAGTTTGAATGTCTCCCAATTCATGAAACCTATGTAGAAATTGAAGGAGGTTATTTTGATTGGGTTTTTCCTTAAAAAAAACCTCATTTTTTTTTTCCATAATTCATCTTCATTTGGTCAAAAACCTCTTTTGAAAATGATGACCAAAACATAGTCAAATGCGTAGTGAGTTTCAACAGAAGCGCAACGTAGTCTTTGAGAGGGTGTTTGGAGGCCTTCCCAGAGGATTTTTGGGCTGCAATTTGTATGGTTGGAAATATTGTGATGTATTATACACAATGGAGTCATCAAGCACTGCAAACACCTTTTCCAAACCCCTGAAAAACTTACTTGAAGTCAAGTTGTCCAAAAGTGCAGGAACCCTCCTATAGCAACTATATTTTGGGAATTTCTCTCAAATAATAACACATGTGCATAAACTGAATGAGGTTTTTGTTCCTTGATCTATAATTGACAAAAACCTCTTTCACTTTTGTCAAATTCATCTTCCTTATTTCAGAAACTAATTTTGAATTAGAATTGTCCCTATGTGCAATGTAAACCCTAGGCAACCCACATCTTGAAATGATTTCTTAATGAAATTTGAGGCCATGATTTCTCTTATCTGTATTGGCTTATACCTGGACACTTTCCCATGAAATCACCCTCACTCAATAATATATATCTTCATGCAAGGACCAAAACAACACACCAATAACAACCTCCTATAAAGTACACCCCTTCTCCAAGATAGCTTTTGTCTTTGAATTAAATATTCCTCCATCAAAATATGTCCAAATTGAATTTTCCATCAAAACAAATTTGCAATAATACTAAAAAAGCTCAAGGTAAAAGAGTGAAATCCTAAGGGAGGAAACTTCCAAGAATAAGACCTCCATGCTTATCATAGGTGTAAGATATTTGCAGCGCGTATTTTTGTCTTAATTGAAATGGCATCTAGGTACTATAAGTAGAAATATGTAGGGTGTCATAAATATGGGGAAAACCTCCTTCAAGTAAGGATCACCCTCCCTACACTAGAAATGGAAAGTGTTAGGATCATTCACATAAATGGGAAGTCTCCTCAAGGAAATAACATCAATCCTAAATAGAAAATTCCATCAAAGTCAACCATAAGTAAAATTAACAAGGTTTACTCAAGTAGTGTGAGTTGGTATAGACTAAGAATAGAAAGAAGAATGGTCACAAGAAGGTGTGAGGAGGCTTCCTAGAGTAGTGTGCCCTTGTTCAAAGTCATAGGAACATATAGCAAATAAAATTTATATGGGACCCCACCAAGCACCCTCTAGAAGCTAAAAAAATGGATTTGGACCCTGAAAATTTAAACACCTTGGAATGGCTTGAAATTTAACATTGTTTTTGTATGCCATACTGGGTATCCAACAAAATAAACACCCTGCTAAAAAATCCTACTAAAAATAAACCAAATTCCCATGGTCCTGGATTGAGCTGAAATTACCATGAACAATTATCAATATTGGGTCCTAAAAAATGCGATTCTCCTATAATTTTGACCAAATTTCTAAAACATCTCCCAAAAATAGAATTTTCTAAAAATAGAAACTTCTTTGACTTGCCTCAAATTCAAACCATATGTCCATAACCATAAAGGGTATTCAAAAATATGATCAAATCCATATATATATATATGACTTTCAAGAAATGCAAAGACATGAATTTGGCCATACCCTTTAGGAGTCTTCAACATCCTATACTTGCTCTAAATGCTGCAATTAATCTATAAGTATGGAGAACCTACTACTACTAAAGCCCGACCTACTACATGTGATGTGCCTTTAGAAGACCTGTATATAAGCTACCTACTCAAAAACATGCTCAACTATCCTGACTATTCTAGTATTCAAGTTTGACTGTAAGCTTATTAATAACCCAGTTTCACATCTGATTTTGAGTCATGTCAATGCTAAATATAATACCAAGATACTTGGTGATTTCCCCCCTTTGAACCCATTTCCATTTGGAAGGAATCCACCTTGGGTGATCGTCTAATCCAATAAGTATCATAGAGATTTTCTCCTCTTGTAGTATCTCTTTAGAAACTTTACAAAAGGTGTTCATAAGCATAGTGGGAGTTGATTAAATATTACTGGGGAAGGCCAATAACTTTACCTTGGTAAACTACCTTTTATAATATATAACTCAAGGCATCAGATGTGAGAACATATAAATCAGGGGCTATAGGGTAGCCCTGCTTCATTGATTTTCTAAGAGGAATAAGATAAGTAAGGGATCTATCAACACACACAATAACCAAAGCATTGGAAAAGAGAATATTGACATAATATATGAACTTTGACCCAAAGCCTAGCCACTCAAGCATGTGGAGAATGAATTTCTACTCCAACTTGTCATAGGCCTTGTAATAGTCCAACTTTAGACACATTCCTTTAAAACCTCTCTCTTTGGCCAGAAAAAAATCCAAACATTCAACGATGGAAATAACTCACAAAATTGTCTTCCCGATAGTATTTCAAATACAAAAATCTTCCACCACATAAAGATAAATCTAGATCTTGATGTAAACACTGACAACTTTCAGTTTAATGATATGACAGATAATTTTTTCAAGCATGATCGATTTGGAAGCGTAATTTTGTCTAATGAATATGAGCCTGAAAATCAGAAACCTAATCATGATCTCCTTGCTAACAAATATAACCATAAGATATCATAGTTCTATAATCAGCCTTGTCCTAAATATGATAAATACTCTTAGGCAATTACTCTTGGTAGTCCAAAAAAAGTTTTGGACTCTTATGCTATTGGTCATCATGATTTTATTTATGATGATCCCTTAGGAACCTACCATTTGGATGACATTTGCTTCCCAGAAGAAAGTGAGAAGATGCCTAAAGTTCCCAATGATGGATCTAATCAACTTTGGGTCCCCCCCAAAGATGGTGTGCTAAAGAGTGGTTCACACTTCTCATTAGCTAATTCAATACATATTGATACCTTTTTATACAAGAAGGATGTTAAGGAAAGTGTTTTTTAGCTTAAGATTGTTTCGGTGCAAGCTCTAATTTTTGCAACCCCATCATAACCCAAAAACTCACTCCCTTTGACCTAAGTTGTCCTCTAGTTTATGATGGTTATCTTGAGTCTTTCACTAAAGAGAGGAGATGTTATAACCATGTTATTCTAATTGATATAGATAGCCATAATACTTAGCTTCCATCTTGTACCAAAGGAGGAAAATTGTATCGTTGGAGCAATTTTTGGGTTTTCATGATCAACATGCAAGGATATTTAGGATGGATGGAAAGTACATGCTCCATGATATGGAACAATGCCTAGAAAAAAGGAGGCATAGTACAACAACATTATTTATGGAATTTTTTCTCAGTTCATTTGGTCTTATTCTAGGAGGACCCCTAGCAGTAGATGCATGAACTAACACTTCATTAATCCCTACGGGAAGCCAAGGTTTCTTTCACTCAATATAAATGGAATAATATCTACCATTATTGGATGCAAGGTGAGAACACGGAAAATACTAAACAGATGATATATCTCAGTAAATTATCACATAGCAAACCCTGCATTAATAAATAATCACATAACAATTCATAAAACATTAAACATAACTAGAATTGATGGTTATATAAACTATGCTGAAAGGAGCAATCACACCTGATCTGATGAACTGGTCGACAATACAGTTGGAATGGTTGACCCCACGTGTTTCTCTTCATCTGTATGACCCTCTGTTAGTCTTGAGCTTCCCTCAATCGACGAAGAAAGATCTTAAAGTACCTGCAAAAGTCATTCAACCTCCATAAATATCTAAAAAATCAATACAAGTCATATTTGTAGCGCATTATTTACTCTAAGATGCATTTTTACGAGATTGTCAGAACATACCTGAATGAGATCCTCTTGGTTTCGAGAATAATTCATTGGATCCACACGTCTAATATTTGATCAAACTGCCTCTCTTGATTTCAAGTAGCAGCAACGAAGTCAACATTGATTTTGTTGTTGCTCTGTTGGATCGAGGGAGGTTTGATCCAAGATTAAACGACTCCAATAAATTATTCTCTATTGAACAGGGCCAACCACGTGAAGGCGGAAACTCTTATGGCCCCTCCCCCCCGTCCACATCACTCTCAATTCCCCAATACCCAACATATAAATTTATTGAAATATTTACAACAAAAACAAACATATATACATACCAATATTCACAATTGTTTACAATGAAATAAAATGTTTCCTTGATCCATTTGGAGTGAGCTCAATTCTCCTAAGAGCAACGTAACAACTATTCCATAACATCATACAATACACTAAAGCACTTTACATCTAAAAACTAGAGGATGGAAATTGATGTGAAAAGAGGCTTTATTATATTCCATCATATGACTTGGTTGGAGTATTAAAATGTACCAGTAAACATCATAGAACTCATCCCACTTTGATATATAAGTGAAAACATGTTATTTTTCCAATATTTAATCATAAACTCACTTAAAATACTAAAATTAATGCTTTGGAAAATAATAGGTCTAAACTCATATGTAATCATGAAAATGGTCTTAATGTACGGCTACGGGAAAGCAGAATCTGGTGAAAAGTGAAGTAAAAGGTTGTTAAAAGAATGGCATTTTGACGACCCAACAAGTAAAAAAATGTATTTCATAGAAAATAGATTTTATATTAAATAGTTATTAAAATATTCATGTACATCATCATTTAGTACTTTTAGTCGGCCTCTTCTTCTTATCTCTATAGTTCCTAAGCATTTCATTAATATCTACGTCTTCTTTCTCTGGGTGCTCTTCAAAATCTGATTGTGATTGCGTCCTCGCATGCCTGGTCGTGGGGTAATGGAGGCCGCTGTGATGAGGCATCACCTACAAAAGAAAAAAAATACAAAATTTAGATGACCAGTTTTTAAATATCATTGAATTAGTTCAATAATATTAAAAAAACACCTACAATGTCATTATTTACCTAGTGCATTGGTCGACACCGTTGGAATGGTTGCCCCCGCGTGCTCCTCTTCAACTGTATGACCCTCAAGTACAACATTCTTTGTCATTGAGACCACAAACTTTATAAGGACAATCATAAATGTATAAGTACAAAAAAATAGAAGTACAAAATGTATAACTACAAAATTATTAAGTATATGATTAAAATACAACCATATTATCGTCATGTTCCAGCTCGGTTGTACCATCGTGAGGCTGCACCCCCTTGGAATATTGGGATTACATGGGAGAACCATCTTATGGTTGCAAACTGTTATCAACGCATTGCTCTTCAATACTAGTGCATTTGTTGACAATGTTGCTCCCCTGATTAAAACAAAGTTGTAAATATTAATAATATCCAACATGACTGTATTATATTAATAATAAAGGTTAATGTGGATTGAATTTTATTTACCTTATCCTGCAAATTGGTTCTTGGTAACTACCCCAAGCTTTTTCGGTGTTCAAATACAGCTTTATAGCCGTACTTGTAACCATGCTGGAGGTCTTCCTCCATGGTTTCAGTACCAAACTCGTCACCCTGCATTGCATAAGAGTATGTATTTTTAATGTTATTCACTGCAATTACCTAAAAATTTTAAGGTGATACAAATAAGATATTTAGGTACTTACAATTCGTGACTACAACTTCAAGTAGCCACCCTGGCCACATTTGACAAGCCTTGTTTTTGTTACCTTTGACGTGTTAGTCAACCTATCATTAAAAGTTTCAAGTATGTTAATATATACCACACTTTTATTTACATCTAAAAAAATTGAAGGTATTGAATTGAAATTGTAATTTACCTTCTGGGGCCATAGGGTGTTTTTCCTTCATCTTTCAATTTCTTCTCTTTTGCATCCTCAATGAGGGCCTTCCACTCCCTCTCTGGAATCATCAGAGGACGCTCATACCTATCGTTTTGTTTCAAGTGCTTCCTATATGCTTCTCGCGTATATTTTAAATATTGGCCAGCTGCGGTGATGGACAAGGTCTTATTAAATGTGTCTACACCAAAAAGGATTTCAAGATAATCCATCAATTCTTTTTTGAGGTTGGAATTATGGGAATTCCACCTCTCCTGTATGGTGGGCCCAAAAATCAGCAATGCCTTATTCTCCAAGGACCTATAGAAATCATTATTCCCTACACGCAAAATGATTATATGATTATTAATTTAAAAATAATAATTTAGATGATTTATATTTGTCTACATAAAGAACATGAAACAATTAAAATTTTAAAAATTACCTGGGACTTTAACTTGCTTTAATGGAAGCCCTTCCTCTTTGACCATAAATGTGCCCTTAAGGGTCCCTGTGCTGGTCACATGTCTTGCTTTAGGAAAATAAACCATATAGTTGGTCAAATCATTGGCCTCATCTTCGTCACCACCTCGAGAGCCTACCTGTGTGGCCGCTTCCTCGGTGTGGGTGTTGTGGCTCCCATCTAATGGTGTGGAAGGTGGAGATCTGAATAGATGCGTCTCGACAACTATACGAGGGCCTGCGTCGGGACCCCGTGGTGTCTGTGCAGCGCCACTACTACCGACACCATGCATGTCGGTGTCAACATGATCCAAAAATATCTATATAAGAAAGAAAACATTTTTTTCATTTAAATAATGTAAAAGTTAAAAATCAAGCTTTCATAATTGATCTTATGACATAAAAATAAAACCACTTGAAATTATGGTTATTACCTTATATGTCTTAAGCCTTGTCATAACTTCTTTGATCCTTTCTTCGACCTCAAGAGTTTGATCTAGAATATTAGTGACGAAGCAGACCCCACCAACCATCCTATTTTGCACTTGATACTGATTTGAGATCCGGCTTATTGCAGCTCACTGATGCCCCTGAACCCCCTCTTGAAATCAGAAAGCAGTCCCTTACTCTCTGTGAAGATTCTCCTCTGATTACCTCTGTTTGGAAAATGTTCTTTGATGGAGCCTCTTCTAGAGAAGGTGTTGGTGCTGGAATGGTCTTTGTTTCACATGTTCAAGAAATTATATCTCTATCCTACAAATGAGAATTTGAAACTACAAATAATGTGGCAGAGTATGAAGCTCTTGTTCTAGGTTTGAGGGTTGCAAAGGACACAGGGATTGAGGAGATATGAGTGTTTGGGGATGCTGAATTAATTGTCCATCAAATCATAAATATTTATCAAGCCAAGCACCCTCGGCTTAGAAGTTACATAAATGAAGTCTGAGATCTAGTTGATAGTTTTTTCTTAGCTTTCAACATTTCATTTGTTCCAAGAGAAGAGAATGCCATGGCCGATTCTATGGTTGTTTCAACAAGTAATTTCAGAGTCCCTTGACCACCTAAACTTAGGTATGGCATAGAAGTGAAATATAGACCCTCTGTACCTGACAATGTCAAGCATTGGAAAGTGTTTGAGGATGATCTTGAAATCAAAAGATTCCTGGAGTCTGTTGATGAGTTTTCTGCATTACACATTGATCAAGATCCTGATTCTGAAATAAATCCTCATGCTGATGTTTTTCTGAACAAAATTGCTAATCATCATATTGTCCAGTTGCCCAGTAATCATATCCCAAAGGGACTAGTTCCTTTGGAAAGACTATTTAACAGAAATGATGTGGCAGTAAAGGGTAAAGTTTCAAATGAGGATGTTGATGTAGCTGAGTGAAATATTGGTACCGAGAAGGATCCAAAATTTGTCAAATTGTCAAGCAGCCTGTCAAGGGAAAAAAGGGCCGAGTATGCCAAACTTATAAAAGAGTTTGTTGATGTGTTCGCCTGGACATATGAAGATCTCAGAACATACGACACAGATTTCATTGAGTATAAGATCCCATTGAAGGAAGAGGTCAAACCATTTAGACATAAATTGAGATAAATAAACCCCATGATGTTGCCTATTATGGAAAGGGAGGTAAAGAAGCTGTTGGACGCCCAAATCATTGTCCATTTGAGATATTCGTAATGGGTAGCCAACCTGGTCCCAGTAAGAAAAAATAATGGAGAAATCAGACTGTGTGTCGATTTCAGGAACTTAAACATAAGCTCTAAGAAGGACAATTACCCTTTGTTGAAGATGGAACACATATTGCAGAGGGTGACAGGTGCATCCAGGATGTCCATGATTGATGGTTTTTTTGGCTATAATCAGATTTTCGTCCTGCCTGAAGACAGAGAAAAGACAACCTTCACCACTCCTTGGGGTACATTCATGTATGCTAAGATGCCCTTTGGATTGATGAACACAGGGGATACCTTTCAACGAGTTATGGACATCACCTTCATTGGAGAAAAGGATAAATTTGTAGTCATCTACTTGGATGACATTACAGTTTTTTCCAGGTCTGATAAAGAACATTGTGAGCATTTGAGAAAGGTCTTCTTAAAATGCAAAAAGCTTGGTCTCTCCCTAAATCCCAAAAAGTCTCTATTCACCATGTAGGAGGGAAAATTGTTGGGACACATAGTATCAGCTGAGGGGGTCAGAATTGATTCAAGCAGGGTAAAAGCTATCCGAACCTTGTCGCTTCCTAGATCCAAGAAGGAAGTTCAGTCTTTCCTGGGCAAAATTAATTTTCTGAGAAGGTTTGTTTCAAATTTTGTTGAATTGGTAAAGTATATTACAACCATGCTCAGGAAGGGGAACGAAGTGAAATGGACTGCTAAATCTAGAAATTCTTTTGACCAAATCAATAAGGCCTTGACTGAGACACCTGTGCTTATCAGTCCTGATTACTCAAAAGATTTTCTAATTTTTTCCTTTGCTTATTTTGATACAGTAGCAACTATTTTATTGCAGAAGAATGCTGAGGGTCTAGAGCAACCTATTTCCTTTTTCAACAGAGCACCAAGGGACGCAGAGATAAAATAATGGCATCATGGAAAAACAAGCCTATGCTTTGGTGAAAGCCCTCAAGGCTTTCAGAATCTATGTCCTGCATTCAAAGGTCATTGCATACATTCCTTCAGCTTCTGTGAAGGATATTCTCATTCAGCCTAACATAGATGGGAGAAGAAGCAAGTGGATTTCCCAAATCCTTGAATTTTATTTGGAAATAAATCTCATTAAACTAGTTAAAGGCCAAGGTTTAGCCAAGCTATTGGCTGAATCTAATTGCATAGCTTTGGAAGTTAACTTCATCAACACTTGCTCAGGTAATCAACAAACTAAGTTATATGATGAAGGTTCTTAGGACAACCCCCCATTGGCAGAATGCATCTGGTACAAAGATATTATATTTTTTCTACAAGAGTTGCAACCTCCATATGGTATGGGAAAAAACAAGGGAAAATATTTAAAGCCTAAAACAATTAAATACTGCCTTTTTGATCAAGTCTTATACCGGAAAGACCCTCTAGGAGTGCTTTTGAGACGTTTAGACCCATAAGAAGCCCAAAAGATTATGTTTGATTTTCATGACAGTCTATGTGGGGGACATCATTTCTGGAGGACTATAACCTATAAAATTCTCAGGGTTGGGTATTTTTGGCCTACTCTATTCACTGATGTTTGTGCAAGGATCAAGGTTTGTGTTAAGTGTCAGAAATTCACTGGGAAGAAACAACTCAAGTCTTTTCCTTTGAAGCTTGTGGTAGCTTCAGGACCCTTTCAGCAGTGGGGCCTAGATTTTATTGGGGAAATTCATCCTGCTTCGAGTAGTCAACGCAGGTGGATCTTGACTGCCATTGATTACTTTACCAAGTGGATAGAATCTATCCGCGCAAGGAGTGCTTCTCACAAGGTAATCATTAGTTTTCTTGAAGACATTTTGACAAGATTTGGTTGTCCGAACAGAATCATCACTGATAATGCTGCATCTTTCAAGGCTGAACCATTGATCCAGTTTTGTGAATAGTTTGGAATTTCACTAATTCACTCAACTCCTTACTACCCCCAAGGGAATGGACTGACAGAGTCCTCAAATAAGAGCCTTATAAAGATCATCAAAAGACTGCTAGAGGACAACACGAAAGCATGGGATTCAAAGCTCAAATTTGCTCTATGGGCTGACAGAGTGACAACAAAGAGATCTTTTGGTGTCTCTCCTTTTCAGCTTGTGTATGGAGTTGAGGCCATCTTTCCTTCTCAGCTCGCCTTGCTAGTGGAAAAATTCTTCCAAGACTACTAAGGGGAGCCTGATGATATGATCAGAAGAATGCAACAACTGGTGGAAGTGCAACAAACTAGAGAGCAAATATTGGACAAAGCACATGAACATCAACAAAAGATCAAACAAGCTTTTGACAAGAAGGTAAGAAAATATGATTTCCAGCTGGGAGATCTGGTACTCAAATGGGATGCAGCCAAACAGGACAGGGGCAAGCATGGTAAATTTGAAGCCCTGTGGATCGGACCCTTCAAGATCTCTGAGAAATTTCCAAATAACATTCACATGTTGCAAAATTTGGAGGGTGATGAATTTTTTGGTGGCCCTGTTAATGGGAATTTTCTGAAAAAGTTTTTTGTTTGAGCCACAAGTGGCTCCTTCATGCCATTGTAAATAACATTTTCCTTTGTTTTAAGTAGCTGACTCCACAACCCAACTAAGGCACTAAATCTTCTGAAATTCTTAGAGCCTCGCAGGGAGGACTCTATCTCCCATGGAGCCTAATGTTAGCACATATTATTGCTAAAGGGGTGTTTTTCCCTTAGGAAATGGCACCTTGGTCAAAATGCACAAAAAGGGGGATAAAAAACCCACTTTTTCCTTTTATCCTAAGTTTAGCGCCCGTGCGCGTTGTGCTAAGGGGCGTGTAGATCTGGGTGGGCGAGATCTGCGCGCTCAGATCTACGGCGCACAATCCATATCGGACCCCCCTCGACCTTCTGCCTTTAACAGGGGGGGGTCCGAGTAGGCAGTTTTCTGGCGTGGGCCCTGCACTATGAAAAGTTATGAACTCTGCAGTCTCGCCGTCGTCACGAAACCCCCCTCCAAAATAACTGATTTTAAATCAACGATATCTTCACTTCCGGAGCTCCGATTTGGACGATTTTTGTTTTGAAATTGGGTGAAATTGTGAGAGGAACTCAAATTTGCAATTTGTTGTGAAAAATTCAGCCTCAGATTCTACAGAAATTAGAAAAATTACACGTCTTTTCGCGGAAAAAAAAACCCTGAAAATTGCATATTTTAAAATACAAATAACTTGACTTCCCAGATTTCGTTTCAAACGATTTTTTTTATTTTTAACTTGGGTATTTTTCTGAGAGGAACTCAGATCTACAACCAATATACCTAGGGAGGTACTATGGGGTACCTAGGGAGGTACCCAATGAGAATGTGGTTATGTATTATTAGTGGAAGTCATTTGATATATGAAAATGTGGTAATTCAATGTAAGGTGGACTAGGTCCACTATATTAATAAAGGCCCACTATGGTAGTTAGATGTAATAAATGTGAGAAAGCTCTCTAGAAGGTTCCTAGGAGATATAGAGAGCTATATAAAGAAGCGTAAGCAATTTAATGACACATAGTGAAGAATATTGTGAATGTATCAAACATTGCTTGATGACTGTTATCCTTCCTTAAGGATTAATATATGGGGTTACCCTACCTCAAAGGTTTTGTCTACATTCTTGTGTTCAGTATTTTGGTGAATGATTTGGCTTATTCTTGTTGATATTGTGGGTTTATTTTGAGATTTATCTCTAGATCTATTCATGCACTTAACATATGCATATAATTTTTTGGTGTCCAAACTTTGATGGCTTCAAACTTAAATGTATCGGAAAATCTTCCAAATACTATCCTCTTCCACTTGACTTGGGAAGTTTTAGTTTGGATGGAAGAATAATTGTGTGCAATAAGGATGCCCACTTGATTTTAAGATTGCCGGTTAAATATTCATATTTATTTGACGCGAATACTACACATATATTTGCAAGCTAAATATTCATTTTTTTTTAAATTCTACACATACTTCTCCAATAATTGAATTAATTTTTTTTCTTATACTCATTACCTTATCTTTATATATATATATATATATATATTTATCTTAATCTTGTATTCGTTATTTCTATCTACATACCTTTGCATCTTTAGAAGCAATTACCTCTAATGGTGGAGAGAGACGATGGGTGACCAACATAAAACCCTAAGATACGATTTACAAAACTTTGACCTACTATCACATCTCCACAATATTCCAAAAAAACAAAGATCCATACACAAAACGAGCATAAAAAGTGTGCAGCTTTTAAGACATATCTTCACCCCTTGGGACAAATAAATTCCATGTCATAAGGATAAATCCTCTATCTGAATAGGTTGATCAACATTGACAAATTACACTTGGGCAAGCCTTAAATAGTTCTAACGAAACATTAATGCCTTTTAATCAATGTTGGTAAAATGGGCGTTGTATGGGTTGAACTTATGTTATACGACTCACGAGTGTCAAAGCGGGGCTGAGAAACGAGTGGGAGCAGTGCCATTTCAAAATGGGTAAATTCTGGCTATTGAAGACAGAACCAGAGGAGTGGTCATGGGAGCACCAGGCCACCAACAATGGCGTTTCACAATGGGACGGAGTGAGAAATGCACAGGCCCAGAACAACATGAAGGCCATGAATGTTGGCGACCTCTGCTTCTTCTACCACAGCGGTAAGAAAGACAAGCAGATTGTAGGGATTGTCAAAGTCATCAAGGAATCCTATGCAGACCCATCTGACCCTTCTGGCAAATACGGGGTGGTTGACGTCGAGGCCGTGTCTCCGCTTGAAAAGCCTGTAACCCTCGCACAAATTAAGCAGGATGAAGAGCTTAAGGACTTTGTTATGATAAAGCAGCCTCGGCTCTCTGTTGTCCCAGTCACCGACAAGATCTGGACACGTTTATGCCAGCTAGGAGGATGTGATGACATCATAAACTGAGTACTTGTTGTTTTCATCTTTTAGGCATTTTGTGCACTCTCTCTTACCGATTTCAGTTTTGGTTTTGCAATGTGGTGTAATGCTTCCAGCCTACTTAATGGTGGAATTTTGTATGTTATATAATGGTCACTGATCGCATCGAGGGTACTTAATTGTGGGGTTTCGTGTTATGTATGTTGCTAACTAGTGGGTTTTTGGGTATTCATGTTATTCACTGTATTTTGTATGCTTTGCAACTCTTAATCCTATGTGTGTAATTTAAGGTTGAACATAGCAACTGGTCCTGAGACTAGAGCAGAATAGCAGAAAATTCTTCGTAGGAATGTACATTGTATGCTATAGTGTTAGGCCCCTGACATGTATGCTGAAGTGTTAGGCCCCTGGGTTCAGGGTTTATAAATTGGGATTTGTCAGGGTTTATAAATCCAACGAGTGTATATATTCAATGAGTCGTGGGATGGGAGAGAGGTCATTATTATTTGGTGTTCATATCTAGTATTCACAGTTTGCCTCGATTTGGTACTAGTCTTACTATCCACACCGAGAATACAAGGAAGGTTACCGACAGAGTGAGTGCTTGCTGCAGTTATGGGAATTTTGCAAGGGTAGCACACTCACGCATGCGCCTGTATACCCGTGGGAAATATTCAAATTCTTTTGACCGATTCATGTGCTTATAACACTATAAACACTCGATGCTCTGTCAACTCACTCCCATAGCAATATGGTGTGCTGGAATTTGATTTTGATCTTGAGCTGGTGAAGCCCAAGTCTCAAGTGTGACTCCATGTTTATAAGGAATCCACATTCTCATGTGACTTGGAAGGTCTGCACTGGCCACTTACCAATTTTCAATCATCATGGTCAATCCATTTACGAATTCGCTTATGGCGGGCTTGGTGACCTGGGGCACTCTCCAAATAACCCTTCCCTAAAGGATCCAACAAAGTCTCAAAGGTATCCTATTAAGTTAGAAATGGATTTCATTACCATGGCTCCAAAATAACTAAGGATGTTGGTATTTGCAATCATGATAACAATCATCCCAAGGAGTCATTTTCAGCCTGCTTTGGCCATTTCCTTTGTGGGTCTTCTATACAAAATGTGAGAGTGATATTACAATTACTATCATCCACAATGCAGCAAGACACATGGAACCTTTAAGAGTACCAACTTATTTATGCGCAAGCCAGAAAAAGCACAGGTCAGTATTTTGGCAGGATATGGAAGTATGTGACATGTAGAGTATGTGCAGGAGTTTGTTGTCGTTCCAGCACTGGTCTTAATGGCCACAACATATATTTGTTTTTTCTAAACTAATCCAAGCAAGAAAGAGAGCTAATGCTTGCAAGCATAAACATATCCACAGGAACTGATGCTTTCACCATTTAATCTTACTCCTATTTCTCCTTTGTTCCCTGTTTTTGTATGCAAGCTAACTTTGCTGCCTTTTTCATTACAACTGAACAGAAATTACGGCGATAAATTTTCATTTGGTGTTGTGCTGGAATTCCGGACTAAATACTTCAGTGTCAGATGTCCATTTGACTGGATGGGAACTGTATCCAGATAAACAGTGTCACAGCAAGCTTCCATTAAACTTGTATATCACATCAAAATATAAAGCCCACGAGCATCATTTTTTAGACTTTCTCATGTAGCATGAATGATTTGGCAAACACTTTTCTATTTTTTCTAATTTGTTTCCAGGGTTTCAATTTCCTGACTTGCTGTCCTGCGTTTTTTCGTTCTTCAAGTTTTTTGATTCAATTTTATGCAGACTATGTGATATGCAATTAAGGGCTACATTGCAATCTCTACTATTTCTCATTTTATTTGGGCTATTGCTTCATATTGCTTGTACATTGCTTAGAAAAGTCTTGAACTTAAAGAGTCCATTCTCAAATGGATAGATTTACCCATAGGAGTTGAGCCTTATTATGATAGCATGGAATTTGAACTGATGACCACCAATTTGTCAGGCAAGCATGCTGCAGAACACTCCTTTGAGGTTGGCTTTTTCTTTATCTTCCCGCATGTGCCCGGGGATGCTTTTTAATTCCATTGAGACAATATTCAAAACTATGGCATTTCTAGAGCTACCTGCTACATGGCAAGGACTGGCATTCAGTCTTAGAACAATGTCTTTTTGTTCACAAGAATAACAAGCCTGGGAGTTAATCAATGTGTGAATGGACTTGTACAAGAATGCAGGTCGCATTCTTCTTTCTGTAATATTGTGTGCTGTCATCTTTTCAACATGATGCCATAAGGCCTGGGATTTTTTGATGACCAACATTTTTAGTGTCTTCTTACTGCATCTAACATTTTTAGTGTCTTTAAAACATCTTTTGTATAGAAAACTGTAATAAGGCTATAACTAAGTCAACTTTTATTAACTTTTTATGCAATAGCGTGTACATTACTTTTTGTCCAATAATTGTGTGCACTAGTGATATCTAAAATGCCCTTGTATCAAGGTTGGAAACTAATCAATGCGTGTTATCCTTGATCTCACAATACGTTCATTTTATGATATAGTATTAGGATTGCCTTTCAGCATTAAATCACCTAAGACAAGAAAACTTGGTTTTATAGGGTTAGTGTGCCGACATGCCTACTCAGTCAACAAGGGTCTATGATGATCAAATTGAAATTTGCGCATTTAGTGGATGATCCTACTCTACCGGAGAAAGTTATGCGCTCAACTCAAACCTCCCATAGAGTCCCTCCTTCAATGGTTAGTGTCACATGGCCATCTCCGTCCTCTATATAGAAAAATATGGGTCACATTTGACTCCATCCTTTCACTATATAACAAAATTCACAAGATGACTATGCTTAGTGCCTAGTAGCCCCTTACCACATAGGGTAAACATATAGAATTGTATGACTAGGCATGACTAGCGTCAAAGGTGGCAAGTAAGGGTCATGGATGTAATAATAGTAATATCTTTGTACAACCTAGTTGTTCATAGTGGAAGTAGGGCTCAACCAGTGAGGTGCCCATCTAACTTGTATGGACCCCCGCTTTGATCACACTAATTCATACAATGTCTAGAATAGTGTGCATGCTGCAACTTAAAACATAACTCCGCAACATAATTTCCTATGGCCATAATGGTTCAAATATCCATGCAATAATCAAAATCACCATGTCTACTATACAAATCTAAGAAAGCAATGCTACATGTGCCATCATTATGAACATCGACATAAATTCATAAGGACAAGGCCATGATAAGGGACCACAAGCATGTTGGTGTAATGGTGGTTAAGCTTGATTTAGTGGCCCCTTAGTGGTCATTAAAGCCATTTATGACTTACCCTTACTAGGTGGTTACAACGCACATTAGTGGTTAGTAAGTGGGCTTTCTGGTCCTACGCTTTATGGGTTTTGGGGGAACTGGTCTAAACCCCACTCCTATGTATTCAAGGCTTTGCCTTATTTGTAATGATCATGCAAACTATCAAGTGTATATGAGCTTTATTGATTATTTGGTATGAAAACCCGTGAAACACTTGTCTCTATCTTGTGATGTGATGTTCTTGTGTATTGTGTTATCTATCTTCATCATATGCTATTGTTGCATACTTGGTATTGTTGCATACTTGGTTTTTTATGTTCAATAGCCCGTGGGTGCTTTTTCCGCCCCCCTCTAAGCAAGGGCAGATCTTTTACTGTTTGTTGAAGAAACTTGGAGCATGCTTATACTGGGGGTAGAAAAAATACACTGACCTCATGGTTCTTTGACTATGTATATGACATTTGTTGAGATTTATGGGTACAATATTGATCTATGCATAATTTATTGTATTTCTTTTTTATATAGAGAAAATTTTCTATTAAGAAAGTAGTTGTAGCTTTGCCTCAACTAGCAATACATGCACTAAAATCTACCTAACTCATGGAAGAGTGTGGAGTTCAAATCAAGATAGGGTCAAATTGGTTGTAAAAAAGAACCCGTTTTTTATAGTGAACTTGTGTTTGCTGCATTCTCTACCTTTTTCGATTTTCAATTCTTCCCTACCACGCAGATTTGCAACTCTTTGCTAAATGTTCTTTAGATAGGCCTTATTACCCACTATTTCATTGGGCACTAGAAATTTTGCAGTGAAGGTGATACAAGCAGGACTTCTACTGTTCAGAACTGTGATTTAGATGTACCTAGCCCAGAGAAGATGGATTGTAGCTATGAAGTAACACAACCATCAGCTGAAGATTCTAGTGATAACTCGTTGCATTTTCTTAACGAATATGTTATAAATGTAACTGTGGATACAAGCAAGAGAGGAAAATGGTTGCCTTGCCAAATGCCCAGTGGCATTCTTTAGGTGAAGATAGTGATGAAGCATTCAAGGAAACGCTCATGGAGATTGTTGAGTTGCTTAAGAAATTCCAAGATTCATCTCTCACAACAACAAAAAAATTGTAGCGGTTGGTTGCTTGCATTGCATAGCTTATGTTGCTGGACGTGGGCCACAAGCATTGGCTGAGATTCCTCGCATTATTAAGTATATCCTCGAGAAGGCATGGTAGGTTTGCTCGTATTCATCTAAAGAAGCAACAATGTCTAAGATGACAGAGTTTGAAGGGAACACAATTGCCAGGGGAGCCTTTTTTTATCTTTGTCTGAGTGTTTTAGAAGCAATCCTTGGAAGAAATTGTCGGTCTTTAGGTATTGTGTTCACAATTTATTGTTGACTCAAGTTCAACGTAATGCACAAAGGCTGCTGCAATTCACATTCTCTTGTCTGAAACATATCTCAACATTTTATGGCAGCTCGGCTACCTGTAGAACAGGGAAAATCAGCAGTTACACCTTGTCTAAAGCTCAAGTAGCAGTGAATGCAAAGTTGTTGGAGAAGCACATTCATTAAGGACATCGTTCAAATCTTTTCTAAGTAGCATCTTCCAAGGATATTTGCAGCTACAACATTGCTCCCATATTGGGTTAATCTTGACTAAGTTATAGAGTAGTTAAGATAACTTTGATTCAGTGAATGTTGGGTTTATCGTTGGTGGTTTACGGGGCCATGGTATTTTCCCATGGTATTTGATGTGAGTCTTTGCATGTGTTTTCATGGCTATCTCCACACCATGCATGTCTTTGCATAGCTATCTCCACTCTATGCATGTCTTTGCATGGCTATCTTGTTGAATTTTCTTGATTTTTAGATCCGATAATTATTGCCTTATGATTTAAATGATAATGTTATCGTAGAATAATTACACATTGAAAATCTCAACAAGACTTAGCGGACTTCATGAGAGGTTGTTGTAAGTAAATATTGTATGAGATGATATATTACAATTGAGGGCCCTGATATATATACTTGGGCTGAGTGCCTTTTCATCTAATGGACATGTCTTTTCATTAATTAATTAATTATTAATTATTGATTATTTATATATATTTATGCAATATATTATGAATATATTATTTGTATATTATATTTATGTTGATTATTTCCTCACACACACGTCTAATTAATATAGATCACTCCATCATGGAGTAGGCAATGTGAGAGCATCAAATCTTTATCACTCCTTAACAAATCAACGTGACTATTAGGAGAAAGATTACACTTGGGTCATTCACCACTAGCCAAATCAACATGACCCCATGAGTGAATGTATCATTCTTCCTTGGTCAAATCAGCATGACCAATCTGGGAGAATGTCTACCCGATGCTGCTAACTGGAGAAACATCAACATCCTGGGCCATTCACCACTAGCCAAGTCAACATGGCCCCGTGAGTGAATGTATCATCCTCCCTTGGTCAAATCAGCATGACCAATTTGGGAGAATGTATGCCCAATGCTGAAACATCAACACTCCCCTTCAACAAGGGAGACATTCTACATCACACCAAGCTTGTCTCTGAAGTATACAAACTTCGCCCTAGACAGAGACTTGGTGAGAATGTTCGCAATCTGCTCATCTGTGGATATGCACTGAAACTTTACTGCTCCCTTTTGCACCATGTCTCGAATGAAGTGATATTTGATCTCAATGTGCTTCGACCTGTTATGAAATACTGGATTTTCCGAAAGCTTGACACAACTTTGATTATCACAGTGTATTAAGGTCGTCTCTAACTTTTGATCAAATAGTCCTGCAAGAAGTTTCTGAAGCCATACTGCTTTGCTACTTGTGACACTAGTTGCGATATACTCTGATTCTGCTATATTGAGTGCTACAAAAGTCTGCTTCCTGCTAAACCAGGATATCATAACTGATCCTAAGTTGAAGCAGCACCCCGAGGTGCTCTTTTTGTCCATTGTACTCCTTGCTTAGCTAGAATCAGTATATCCTTGCAGCCTCACTTCACCACCTGAGTAATATCTCAGACCATATCTAATTGTACCACACAAGTACCTCAACATATGCTTTGTTGCAACCTAATGGAAGTGCCTCAGTTCAACCTTGAATTGGCTCAGGGTGCTCACTACAAAGAAAATATTTGGCTTGGTGTTAACCAGGTACATCAAGGATCCAATCAATTTCCTGTAAATAGTGGGATCTACCAAATCCTAATCTGAAGCGGAATCACTCAACTTCTTCAGACATGTCATCATAGGTGTAGCCATGGACTTGTAGTCCATCATACCAAATTTGCTCAATATCTCAACTGTATACTTCCCCTGTTCGAGGAAGATCTCACCTGGTCTCTGCCACACCTCCAATCCCAAGAAATAATGCATCAAGCCAAGATCCTTTATTTCGAACTTAGAGGCCAACTCCCTCTTGCACCCAACAATGAGCCTCTCTGCCCCTGTAAGGAACATATCATCAACATACAACACCAAGATCAAATGATCGCCATCAACAACCTTGTAGTAAAGGTTGGGATCCACATCACTTTTGGTGAAGCCCAAACTCATCATGTATCCATTAATCTTGGAGTACCATGCCTTGGGTGTTTGCTTGAGTCCATACAAAACCTTTTTCAATCTGCAATCATGAAACTCCTTCCCATGTATCACAAATCCATGAGGTTTCTCTATGTAGACTTCTTCCTCAATCACATCGTTGAGGAACGCAATCTTCACATCCATCTAATGTAATCTCCAACCCATAACTAAAGCAAAAGAAATAATAGTCTTGATGGAAGTGTACCTAGCGATTGGAGAAAAAGTCTCCTCATAGTCTACTCCCTCTTTCTGAGAGAATCCTCTTGTGAAAAACCTCGCTTTGTACTTGATGCTGCCATCTGTTGCATGCTTGATCTTATAGATCCACTTGGAAGTCACCACTGACTTCCCCTTTGGTCTTGGAACTATCTCCCACACATCATTCTTCATGATGGACTGATACTCTTCCATCATGGCATCCTTCCAAACATGCTGGCCTGCTGCCTCCTCATAACTAGAAGGTTTAGAATCAATGATGTGACTCATCAATGCCATATAACTCAAGAACCTATGAGATCGTTTGCTCTCCCCAAAAGTACCACTAGGAGTTGCATGCCCCTTTGCATCCTGCAAAGTGTCACGAAGCCATGCTGGTCTCTTCCTGATTACTGCAACATCTCTAGGTAGATCCATTAACTCTATTGTATCCCACAAAAAAGTACCCTTCTTTCCAAAAGGTTCTAACTTTGTCCTCTTCTCTTTGGGTACATGGATGTATACTGGACAACCAAAGATCCTCAAATGACTAACCTCTGGTTTCACACTTGTGAAAGCCTCTTCAGGAGTCTTGTCCCCCAAGATCTGGTGAGGGCTCCTGTTCTGGACGTACACTGCTGTACTGGATGCCTCTCCCCATAAAAACATGGGTAAATCCTGATCATGAATCGTGGCTTTGGCAACCTCTACAATGGACCTGTTCTTCCTCTCTGTAACCCCGTTATGTTGTGGGTTGTAAGGAACAAACAACTCCCTCTTGATCCCTGCCTCCTTGTAGAAATCACTGAAGTCCCTGGAAGTGTACTCTCCTCCATTATTTGACCTCAACACCTTGATCTTTTTCCCTATTAGGTTCTCTTTCTGGGCCCTGAACTATTAGAATCTGTTAAAGACTTCATCCTTGGTCTTCATGAAGAAGATCCATGTCTTCCGGAAGAAATTATCAATGAATATCACATAGTACAGGAATCCACCAAAAGGTGCAACTGTCATAGGTCCACATACATCTGAATGTACTAGATCCAAGATCCCCTTGGACCTGCTGTCATTGCTCGGAAAAGATCACTTGGCATTCTTTCTAAGTGCACATCCTCTACAAATGTCGTCATGCTCTACCTGAAGCTCTAGAAGTCCTATGACCATCCTCTTCAATGCTGGTAAAGCTTTGTAATGTAAGTGTGCAAATCTTTGATGCCATAGCTCACACAAACTGATGTTTTCATGTACCAATGCATGGGCTGGTCGTCCCAACAATCTGTATAACACAACGAGCCCACGATTTTGTGGTTTCGAATCAATGTTATGACTATTGGGGTAAGAAACAAGTGTAAATGTGTTGAACCTGCACATAATAGATCTAGCTGGGAATTGACATACACAGTTGCAGAGAAAATAGAAGAAAAGAGAAGCAAGAGAGAAATAATAGAATAATTTTCATTAACCAAATGAATGAATGATAATTTACACATGATATACTCTGTATAACTCAACCAATGTGCACTGGAGGAGAAGCCAATGCGCCATAGTAGTGGTTTACAGTGATCTGGACACACACCAACAATTACGGGATTAAACTGCCACCTAGTCTAGTGTCTTGGGCAGTTATGGGAGTGAACTGCCACCTAGCTGAGTTAACCAGTCTATCAATGTTCAGTGAACTGACTGAAACATAGTGAAGTGAGGAGGAGATTAGGGAATCATGGGTAATGCGCTAGTCTGGTGATGATCCCAATGCTACATGGTGATATTCTCAATGTAGCATCTAGACTCCACTCAATTCATCAAACTGAAGTGAAAATTGAAGAGAATATTTCCCTAGAGGAGCATTCTTCCTAAAATATAAGTTACTGAATAATGACTAATAAACATAGGAAAAACCTTAGGAAAAAGAAATCCTAGGTGTGTGTAAAGTAACTCCAACACCCCCCTTGAACATCACTATGGTGAAAATAAAGAATGCGTCCCGACAATGAGGCCATGTTAGGTACCCAAATACAAAAGATACACTGAAATAAAGCGAGGAAAGAGGGACCCCCCTCCCTCAAGGTACAATGTATGTAAAAAAAAAGAACTGACAGTTGCTAGGAAACTGTGTCCTTCACTCGAAGACGACTACACAAAGAATGAAACTTCTGTTCAGTGAAGGTCTTGGTGAAGATGTCTGCAGTCTGTTCTGCTGAAGGACAAAATTGCAGGTCGATGATCCCCTCATGTACTAAGTCCCGGATGTAGTGCATGTGGATCTCGATGTGCTTCGTCCGCTGCCTCTGAACTGGATCCCTGTAGAACTTCAGAGTGCTCTGGTTGTCACACCAGATGACGATCGACCGATGAAACTGAATGCCCAACTCAGTGAGAAAATGTTATAGCCACATAGCCTGAATGGTTATGTTAACTACTCTGTACTCTGCCTCGGTTGAAGATAAAGCAATATCAACTTGCTTCTTACTCGACCAACGGATAGGCCCATAACCAAGACTGAGTGAGTAACCAGATGTGGACTTGCGATCAATGCTATCACTAGCCTAGTTAGAATTAGTGAACCGGATGAGGTCCAATGTAGAGTCTGCTGAATAGTGAATCCCAAAGGTGATGGTGCCCTGTACGTATCGAAGGATACGCTTTGCAGCCTTCCAATGTAGATCATACGACTCCTGCATGAACTTGGAGATTGCGCCAACTGCATAGGAGAGGTATGGTCTGGAGTGTGTGAGATACAACAAGCTCCCCACTATTTTTCTGTACAGTGTGATGTCAACCAATGGAGTGTCCCTGCCATCCTCAAGTTTGACTCCTGATAGGAAAGGATTCAGGGCAGACTTACAGTCTGTCATGTGAAATCTCTCAAGGAGATCTCATGCATACTTGGCCTGAGACAGTTTGATGCCTGATGCATCCTGGATGATCTCGAGTCCAAGGAAGAAGTGTAGCGGACCCCTGTCCGTCATCAAGAACCTGTCATGTAGAATCCTCTTGACTGCAACAATCATTGAAGTCGAGCAACCGGTGATCAACAAATCATCAACATGCAGAACTAGGAGTAAAAGTGAGTCAGTCGTCTTGAGCATGTAAACATTCAGATCTGACTTACAACGTACAAAGTTCTGTGATAGCAAGTAGGAGTCCATCTTGGCATACCATGCCCTCAGAGCCTACTTGAGGCCATAAAGAGACTTCTTCATTTGTCAGACCAAAGATGAATCCTGCATAAATCCCTGGGGCTGCTCCATATAGATCTCCTCAGAGATATCACCGTGAAGAAATGCATTCTTCACGTCCATCTGATGGACTTCCCATCCCTTGGTTGCCGCAATGGCAAGTGCCAAACATATGAAATCCATTTTCGCTACTGGAGCGAAGGTCTCATCATAGTCAATGCCATGCACTTGCTGAAAGCCTTTGGCAACAAGCCTGGATTTGTATCTGCTCATCTGTCCATCCGCTGCGCTCTTGGTCCTGTAGACCCATCTACATCTGACAAGTTTCCTTCCTAAAGGAAGGGGAACCAGATCTAAAGTCTGGTTCTCGAGGAGGGAGTTATACTCCTCCTGTATGGCGGATTCCCAAAAGGGATTTCCAGCAGCCTTGCCATAAGACTGTGGATCTAAAGACTGAACCAAGAAAAGATGCATGGGTGGCAATGGTTCAGTGGCAATGAGTGCAAGAGGAGGCTCCTCAAAATTAGATGGAGTCCTCCTAGTATCAACTGGATTACCAACAAGACCCCCTGCATCCTGAAGAGTAGTCTGGGCCCACTTGGATCTCTGCTCTGGCTCTGCATCTACATTTGGTTGCACTGACACTGCATCTGACTGTACTGACTCGAGATCTGGATCATCTGAATCCTCTGAATTAGAACTCTCATCTGAAGAAGAGTCGGCATGTGCATGCTCATTATCTCTGACAGGTGGAAGAAAAAAGGTGTCTGCATGCGATTGTTGAGGTACATGCGAGACACTTTCCTTGAATTGGACACCACGCTCAATGATGAGCCGGTCCGAGGAAATATCATTGAGTCTGTATTCCTTAACATCGTCGGGGTATCCAACAAAAATACACTCTCTGCTCTGTGGATCAAGTGCCTTCCTCTTTTCAGAGGGAATTTGGGCCCATGCACGTGAATCGAAAATACGAAAGTGGGTCACTTCCGGTTTAAGGCTGCTCCAAGCCTCGTAGGGGGTCTTATCCTTGACATATCTATGGGGATATCTATTTTGGATGTAGGTTGCACAATTAAGTGCTTCTGCCCATAATCTCTGTGGAAGTGACTTTGCATGTAGCATGAAAGATGCCATCTCTTTTAGAGATATGTTTTTCCGCTCAACAACTTCGTTTTGCTGCGAAGTATAGGGAATTGTGTGCTGCAACTAAATCCTTGCCTCATGACAAAGATTATGGATCTCATGGTTGACATACTCTCCCCCATTATTAGTTCAGAGGATTTTGATTTTCTTTCCTGACTGTGTCTCAACCAGGGCTTTGAAATCTTTGAGGTGTTGAAAGACCTTTGATTTTTGTCTGAGAAAGAAAATCCATGTGAAGTGTGAGAAATCATGAACAAAAATGAGCACGTACCTTGCTTTGTTGATTGATGGATGCAAAAAAGGGTCCATGAGGTCACTATGGATTAGATTTAAATGAGAGGAGGCTCTTTGAGTCTTTCCTTTGTCGAATTTCTCTTGAGGGTGTTTTCCAAGAACACATCCCTCACAGATTCCTTTGGAGAAATGGATGTCTGGTAGACAATCAACCAATCCTTTCTTTCTAAGTCGTTGCATATATCTAAAATTTAAATGCTCGAACCTTTCGTGCCATATCCTACTGCTATCATCAACATGGGTAAGCAGTAAAGCGGAATCTGGTTCAATAAATTCAGAAAATGTGTAAAGCCTAGATTGATGATTTACCTCATCGATATCAACCCTGGAATTGGTTTGCATGTCATAGATGTCCATTGCATCAAGTGTGAATATGACTCTCTTTTCGGTTCTAGAATTTGTCATCTGATACACAAAAAGAAGATTGACGAAAAATTTGGGAACGTGCAACACATTCTCGAAGCTTCCGTTGGTGAGTTCAATCCTTCCTTTGTCGGTGACCTCGACTGGAGAGTTGTCCCACATCAGAATAGGAGGACCTTTGTTGGCGCAGGGGCAGACCCAGGGTTCAACGCACCAACAACGCACCAACAAAACCCTAATTACCGACCCTTTCGGCAACACCTGCGAAGCAGATGAAGTCTCACCCGAGGTAGAGGCATGGGTGGTTGCATGACTCTAGTGTTTGCAACCTTAGCTGGGACACAGATATGTGATTGTAACACCTTAACATAGCACTTAGCAGTTACACTTCGTTAATATTCAACCTTAGTTTACAACGCAACTAAACCCTAACAATAGATCAACGCAATAGTTATACAGATCCAATAGATTAAGTACTAAGCATACAAACATAGATCAGATCTAACATTTATTCACATTATTCAGCACTAAGCTACCATATTAGATCCTCCTAAGCATACATTAGAGCACTAAGCATTCAATCACATAGACAAGAGAACAACCATACAACACATAGCAATCACAACACATGATATATGTGGTTCACCCCCACCCTGGGGCTACGTCCACCAACTCTTCTTCTTTATTTCTTTCTATCAATCTTCTACATGCACAGAGCCATGATATCTTACTCCGCAGAGGACAAAAGATCTGCGCACCTCGCTAGATCCTCCTTCCCTGAATTACAACACAAAGCCTTCCACAATCTCTTACAATCACTTGCACTTAGCTTTGCAAGTCTCACATAGTATGCACAAAGCAATTACAATTACCACTTGCACTTAGCAATTAACACTTAGCACTTAGCATCACATACTTGCCCCTCATTTGATCACATAGATCGAACTCTAGCACTTAGCACTCTCGCCTCTTCTTACATCACCTAGCCATCTATTTATACATTACAAAATGGGCCTAAACATGGGTAAACCCATGGGCCGACATCCCCATTCCCGTTACATAAGCCCAAAACCCAAAAAGCCCTAAAAAGGGGCCGAGATCCCGTGATCTCTGCTTCAACTTGTGCTTCGTCTTCGACAGCCTGTCGAAGTCCCAAAAGTAGGTCAAACATGACCGAGGGTCCTCAAAACTTGGTAAAGGGCCAACATGCCCCCAACACTCACCTATGACTCGTCCCGAGTCACTCTGGTCTGGGTAGCTGTGCTTCAAAAGCCTCGAGCTTGGCTCGAGCTTCTTCGACCTGTTGCTGCGCTATGGCCTCCTGCTCGACGAACTCTTGGATGACTGCTTCGTTGACAGGTCCCTCTAAACGTTGTTCGACTGCAGTGACTACTTGTTCCAACTCTGCGCCTCGGCCTTCAATCTCCTCAAACAGTCAGAAAGCTTCATCCTGGACTGGTTGGAGCCTTTGAGTCACTTCCATGACTTTGCTTTGAATGGTGTGGACCTACTGTTGAGCAGTGCGCTGTTCTTGGGATCGCTTCATCCTTTCAACTGCTGACAGGAGCTTCAACTGCGCCTGTACTGTTGTTGCTTGTTGCTTTGCCTCCTGGAGCTGTTACTCCAGTACCTCCAGCTCAGTATCTTCAGTGAGTCGCTCATAATTCTGTGCATTGCGATCACTTAGCTGTTTGCATTCTAGAGCGAATGCTATGATCCTCTCGACTGCGCTTTGGGTATTGGCTTCTCTTTGATCTCGCACGTCCTGCGGGGTACTTGGTACTATTCGTAGCTCGAGGTCTGCGATTCTCTGTTGAAGCTGTTGGATAGCTTCCACAAGCTGTTCTACTTGATGTTCCACTGGGTCTTCCTCCTTTTGCTCTAAGCCTGTCACAAAGCGAAGTGCTCTGCTAACTGCTTCTTTTACTCCCACCTGCTCTACGAGCAACTGCTCTTTCTCTTGCTGGATCTGCGCTTTCTCTTCTTCAAACTTAGTTTGGAGGGCAACCTTCTCTTGCTGCGCAACTCGACGTTGCTCTATAACTACTTGTTATACTTGCTTTAGGGCCTCTGTGGCCTGTTCGGTTTCTTCCTGTACGCGACGAAGGCGAGCTTCGGTCGCATCAGCTAGTCTACAGAGTTGGGTAGGCTCATCTCCCAACTCAGGTGCTTCTGATGGTGGGGGTGCAGTGGATACTGTGCAACTGGATTGAAGGGCTTGCTGTACCCCTTTGAGTTCAACCTCGATTCTATCATACATCTCCTCCTGCTTGGCTTCATGTTTTTGCAAGATGTCCCGCGAGGCATCTGCTACAACTGCGATGATAAAGTCGAAGTCATCCACAGTGAGCACAATCTGCATCTTAGTCAAGGTGGCTCTACATTTCTTTCGGGAAGTGGGTTTCGTGGGAGAAACCTTCCTTTTTTTCAAGAGATCAACCTCATCAGCAGGGTCCCTAGGCAGTGTTACTTCTCCTTGCTTTTGCTGGTCCTCTTTGCCATTTGTCTCTTCTACTTCGTCATCACCCCCTCGTCCAAGTGATACTGAAGCAGTTCCTTCCGATGAACTGTTCAAGTTTTGGACCTCTTCGGTCTTCTTCGTTCTGCTGGGTCCAGGAAGATCCTTTGCTTCATGAGTGGTCTCATGGCTGCCGATTAGTTCAGGGTCTGACATTTCTGCGGGGTCTGCGGGGATGAGGAGTTCTGTAGACCAGTCCTTGGTGATCTCTTCAAGGTCCTCCTCTGTGAGCTTGTAGTACGATTGAAGCTCTTCGTTGTGCTCATATGCGCGCACAGTGATATAAATGAAGTGTCGATCTGTGCAAAACTTCATGAGGGATCCGAACCTATGCAGGGTGTTTGACGTCATGCGAGGGACAACTTTGATAGCCCTCTTCAGTTGGAGATAATAGGTATGAAAGACTGCGTTCGACTGCCACTGTTTTCTCATATTGCTCGAGTACCAAAGCGTGGTGAACTTCACAGCGAGTGGCTCGAAAGACTCAATGTTCGAGAAGGTTGCTCCTTTCGGCATTTCCCAAGTGGTAAATGCGATGAGGATTAGGAGCCAACTAAAGTGGAACTCATAGCCCTGATCCTGAGCTTCGTGGCAGTCTAATTCTAGCTAGTTGACCAAGTACTTCGCCCAGTTCATCTGGAGTCCTTCTATACATTTCCCGGCTAGGTCAACAACAAATCCCGTGACTTGTGTAGGTCGATTCTTCCTCACTAGCTTCCTTGCGATCAACTGGCAGGCCAGGCGCACTGCGCCATTTTGGATGGAAGCTATTTTGTAGCCTCGCGTTCCCTTTTCTACATTGTCGTAAGTGTCCTTAATTCTCCGTGCCAGGGTGCGGTCATAAGCCTTCCCTGGATAGAAGTCTTGCGGGTCAGGTCCTTGCATGCTCAATCCGGTGATCCTATGGATCAACATCGGATCGACTGTAATGCGTCTATCTAGCCATAGGTAGCTGCCATGGTAACATGAGAGCATGAGCTTAACACACGCGTTAACCTCCTGGTGCCTTCCAAAGTGTGGGATCTTCATCACATTCAAGAGGGTGGACTGCGCGAGGTTCATAATCCATGGCTGGGGGATTATTTTCGAGTTCTTCTCCTTTGTCTTGGTCAGATACTTGTAAGGAGAAAACATGCTGTAATTCTTGCAGTCACCTAGGTTGAAGTTGCTAAACTTCGACGTCGCGATCTTATCTCGCTGCGTTCTGACTGTACGTATCCCCTTCGGGAGGTACGCAGTAACCATGGTGTAATCAAAGTCCCTCAGGACACTGTCACGACTCACCACGCCGACCAGAGGCGGAATGTATTCGGGTAAGATGGTTGGGATTAACTTCGCGTTTGCTAGATCATCTCTGTGCTTGGTTCTCTTCTCTGTTACCTGCCGGGATGGTCCGAATCCGCGAGCAGTCAACGAAGAGGCTTGCCCTCCTCGTGTCGATGAAGCTTGAACTCCTGTGGACATCACTCTCTCGGCCATCAGATCAATTAACATTTCCTCGACTGACTTCTCCACAACGCTGAGCTCGTCCGACATGCACGCTCTCGATCGAAAAACTCAGGTGGATGGATGAGTGCTCAAAGCAATAGAATCGATGTCGATCTTACTAAGCACAACGTAGTAGCAATGGGTTCTCTTGTTAGCTCTGATACAATTCGCAAAAGTGTTCTTGGTGCAATAGTCGACGGACTAAGTAGACACGATGTAACAGATCTCTCCAATGGATAAGAAGTTTTCCATCAATGCAGTTCTGTCCGTTGCGGCGTGGTCCCAACAGTTCGATGGCGAGCTTTCTGGTCATAACTGCTGTTCTAACCGTTCTGGAACATTGGTCCAACGATTATAATGCTTCCAACGGTCGTATCGCTTCGCCATGGCGAAGTGCCATGGAGCATTGTTCTGATATCCCGACGAAGTTCCAATTTTGCAAATCTTCCTTCCGCGAAGTTCCCTTTGGGCCTTACTTTTTGACCTTTGCTCTCTTCTTACTGAGTTTTCTAGCCTTCTTCTCGGTGATCTTCGTCTCAATATTCCTTTTTCCATTCTGATTCTTGTTTTCTTTTGGCATAGAAGCTTTGCGCTGTTGAGATTCTTTCATAGGATTAGAGAGTAATACTGCTTCTCTATCTAGGGTAGGTGCTCTCCTCGTCTGTGAATCTTCTTGTGTTCTTTCAGCTTCATGATCCAAGTTTGTAGTTCTCAGTAGCTTCGATCTGTTCTCCTGTTCTGCAATCAAGTGTGCTATCCTCCTAGTCATGAAATCTTTTAATTGTTGTTTTTTCTGTTCTAGGGCCTCCTCTTCTTTTCTTTTGGTCTGATCTTTCTCGATCCAGGTTTTTCCTAATAACATAGTAAATGGAGCGTTGTTCTCAATGAATCTAACAACCTCAAAATCTTCCTCTATCGAAGCTCCATGAACACTCATAGATACCTGGGTGAGTCTTCCACATAGGGTTATCATATTTCCCCTGAATAATCCCATTCCTCCCAATGAAGGAATTGTATCAGACTTTCCTAAAGCTTACCAAGTTCTTTCTGTCATGATATTTACCTGTGTTTCCTCATCCAGAGCACAGTCTATGTCGAAGTTTCTCATTCTTGCTTCTATGCATTCTTTTTCTTTGAAGATCTCCGATAAGTTGATATCACTGTGATCATTTAGGGTTTCTTTTATTTGCAGTAGTACAGTCTCTGATTCTGTCTTGGGTTCTGCCATGGTCTCAGTTTCGTGATCTTCCTCAAGGTTTTTTAGTCTCTTATTCATTCTGTCAAGCTTAGCAATCATTCTAGGGCAATCTAAAACTTCATGGCCCATAGCTTTACAACAAAGACAACTAAGTCTTCTTCCAGGGCATTCCTTAGCAAGATGTCTCGGTCTTCTGCAACTGTAACAAAGGGTTAATCCTCTTTTTTTCTTAAACGATCCCCAACCTTTCCTGTACTGCGCACTAGGATCATAGTAGCTAACCTGCAAACAATTCTTTCTAGGATCCTGCATACATTTATTAGTCCAAACATTTATTTTATGCATAGGAATAACATATCTTTCATTATTTTTATTAGATCTACTCATATCAAACCTTCTCTCTTCTAGTTGTGTCCTAGTTTTCAGACTAGGATAACATTTATCAAACATACCTAGATCCATACTTTTGAAACAAAAATTTCCATTAATCTTACTTTCGGTAGAGCACAAAGCTTCCAGATCTAAAACTTTTCACTATTCTTACCTTTATCAGAGCACAAAGCTTCAAGATCTTACCTCTTTTCTTCGGATCTGACTTCTCTTCTTAGCACAGAGCTTTACAGGTCAAAGTAGAATACTGCGCACTAGGGAAACAGATCTACGCATAGAGCTTTCTCTCTTTCCTTCAGTTCCCAACAATCACAGTTTCAGGTCTTGGCAACAAAACCATTTGTTAGCACAGGGGCAGACCCAGGGTTCAACGCACCAACAAAACCCTAACTACCGACCCTTTCGACAACACCTGTGAAGCAGATGAAGTCTCACCCGAAGTAGAGGCAGGGGTGGTTGCAGGACTCCAGTGTCTGCAACCTTAGCCGAGACACAGATCTGTGATTGCAACACCTTAACATAGCACTTAACAACAGTTCATTAATATTCAACCTTAGTTTACAACACAACTAAACCCTAACAACAGATTAGTGCAGTAGTTATATAGATCCAATAGATTCAAGTACTAAGCATACAAACATAGATAAGATCTATCATTTATTCACATTATTCAACACTAAGCTACCATATTAGATCCTCCTAAGCATACATCAGAGCACTAAGCATTCAATCACATAGACAAGAGAACAACCATACAACACATAGCAATCACTACGCAGGATATACGTGGTTCACCCTCACCCTGGGGCTACATCCACCAACTCTTCTTCTTTATTTATTTCTGCCAATCTTCTACATGCACAGAGCCATGATATCTTACTCCGTAGAGGACATGAGATCTGCGCACCTCGCTAGATCCTCCTTCCCTGAATTACAACACAAAGCCTTCCACAATCTCTTATAATCACTTGCACTTAGCTTTGCAAGTCTCACACAGTATGCACAAAGCAATTACAATTACCACTTGCATTTAGAGCAATTAACACTTAGCTCTTAGCATCACATACTTGCCCCTCATTTGATCACATAGATCGAACTCTATCACTTAACACTCTCGCGTCTTCTTACATCACCTAGCTATCTATTTATACATTACAAAATGGGCTTAAACATGGGTAAACCCATGGGTCGACATTACAAAGTAGGTCAAACATGACCAAGGATCCTCAAAACTTGGTCAAGGGACAACAACCTTTGCATGCATTCAATAAATAATATACCTCTTTTGTGGCAGCCATGTGGTGTGATGCTCCTGAATCTATGATCCAAGCATCGAGAGAGGAGTTGATGGCAATCAAGGCATGGCTATAATTTCATTTCTTGGGATTCTGATCTTCTGGCTTCTTCTTCTTGGCACCCTCGGGGATGCGCTCTCCAAGGTTGTTTTGCTGAAGTATTTGCGTCATTAGATCTCTGTTTTTGCATACATGCAGATTCTGGATGGATTCCTTTATGGCAGTATGTGCATTTATCTCCTTTTCTTCCCTTTCCACCTTTGGATCCGGAGGCATCATTGAAGGGTTTGAGTACCCTTCCTTCTTCGGATTTGCATGTGCTTTCCTTTTGTCTTTATCTTTAGATTTCTGATATTGATGAGTGTTGCTATCTTGCACAGTAAGTGCATGCGCCTTTGGACCTTTGATTTTTCCCATGTTGATGAGCTTGGTATGCTCTTGTGTCAGAGATTTGATAAATTCCTCAAGAGAAGATATCTTCCAGGTGGCTCTAGAGGAGAAACTAACTGAATGGAATGTGGATACAAACACTGAGAATTCAGGACTAAGTTTGGAGAGAATGGTGAGAACCACTTGTTTCTCCTCAGATTTATCAACCCCGCAAGCCTTGACTTGCGACAGTAAAACCTTATATTTTGTAAAGAAATCTTGAAGATTGTTGAAGCTTTTTGGATCCGATGTGAGGAATTCCACCTCTAGCATGTGTCCCCTCATCTCATCCTGTTTGTCAAAAAGCCTTTCCATGGTGGTCCAGGCTTCATTGGGGGTTTTACAGGAAGATATGTGAAAGTGGAGATCATGAGAAATGAGACTGCAAATTGTTCTAAATGCTTCATCCATTCGATTTAGATACTTGAATTTTTCTATGGATGATGTTGGTTTTGTCTATGTGTTCATAGTTAACTTGTACAATCCTCTGCTTCGAAGATGCATGATCAACTTCTCATTCCACGCAAAGTAATTGTAAGGTGTAAGGATGAATTCTTTTGAAAATTCCATTTTTTCGTTGTCTTCAATCTTTGGTACCTGCAAAAATAATTTGGTGTATATTTTCCCTAGCAGTGCATCGACTTTGATACCATGTAAATGTGTTGAACATGGACATAATAGATCTAGTTGGGAATTGACATACACAGTTGCAGAGAAAATAGAAGAAAAGAGAAGCAAAAGAGAAATAATGGAATAATTCTCATTAACCAAATGAATGAATGATAATTTACACATGATATACTTTGTATAACTCATTCAATGTGCAATGGAGGAGAATCCAATGCGCCATAGTGGTGGTCTAGAGTGATCCGGACACACACCAACAGTTACGAGAGTAAACTGCCACCTAGTCTAGTCTCTCGGGTAGTTACGGGAGTGAACTGCCACCTAGCTGAGTTAACTAGTCTATCAGTGTTCAATTAACTGACTAAAATAGAGTGAAGTGAGAAGGATATCATGGAATCATGGGTAATGGGCTAGTCTGGTGATGATCCCAATGCTGCATGGTGATAATCCCAATGTAACATCTAGACTCCACTCAATTGATCAAACTGGAATGAAAACTGAAGAGAATATTCTCCCTAGAGGAATATTCTTCCTAAAATATAAGAGACTGAATAATGACTAATAAACATAGGAAAAACCTTAGGAAAAAGAAATCTTAGGTGTGTGTGAAGTAACTCCAACACCCCCCTTGAACATAACTATGGTGAAAATAAAGAATGGGTCCCGACAACGAGGCCATGTTAAGTGCCCAAATGCAAAAGATACATCGAAATAAAGCGATGAAAGAGGAAAAACCTCATGGGAACCCCCCCCCTCATGGTACAATGTATGTAAAAAAAAAGAACTGACAGTTGCTAGGAAACTGTATCCTTCACTCTAAGATGATTGCACAAAGAATGAAACTTCTGCTCAGTGAAGGTCTTGGTGAAGATGTCTGCAGTCTGTTCTGCTGAAAGACATAACTGCAGGTCGATGATCCCCTCGTGTACTAAGTCTTGGATGTAGTGCATGTGGATATCGATGTGCTTCGTTCACTGCCTCTGAACTGGATCTTTGCAGAACTTCAGAGTGCTCTAGTTGTCACACCAAATGACGATCTACCGATGAAACTAAATGCCCAACTCAGTGAGAAAATGTTGTAGCCACATAGCCTGAATGGTTATGTTAACTACTCCTCTGTACTCCGTCTCTGTTGAATATAGAGCAATCGCAGCTTGCTTCTTGCTCGACCAACAGATAGGGCCGGAACTAAGACAGAGTGAGTAACTAGATGTGGACTTGCGATCAATGTTATCGCCAGCCCAGTTAGAATCAGTGAACCCGATGAGGTCCAATGTAGAGTCTGATGAATAGTGAATCCCAAAGGTGATGGGTCCCTGTACGTATCGAAGGATACACTTTGCGACCTTCCAATATAGCTTATGCGACTCCTGCATGAACCTAGATATTTCAACAACTACATAGGAGAGGTCTGGTCTGGAGTGTGTGAGATACAACAAGGTCCCCACTAGTTGTATGTATAGTGTGTTCTCAACCAGTGGAGTGTCCTTGCCATCCTCAAGTTTGACTCTTGATAGGAAAAGAGTTGGGGCAGATTTGTAGTCTGTCATGTGAAATCTCTCAAGGAGATCTCGTGCATACTTGGCCTGGGACAATTTGATGTCTGATGCATCCTGGTTGATATCGAGTTCAAGGAAGAAGTGTAGCGGACCAATGTCCATCATCAAGAACCTGTCATGTAGAATCCTCTTGACTGTAGAAATCGCTGAAGTCGAGCAACTAGTGATCAACAAATCATCAACATACAGAACTAGGAGTAAAAGTGAGTTGGTCATCCTGATCATGTAAACATTCAGGTTCGACTTACAACGTGCAAAGTCATGTGACAACAGGTAGGAGTCCATCTTGGTATACCATGCCCTCAGAGCCTACTTGAGGCCATAAAACGACTTCTTCAGTCGACAAACCAAAGATGAATCCTGCATAAATCCCTGGGACTGCTCCATATAGATCTCCTTAAAGATATCACCATGAAGAAATGCATTCTTCACGTCCATCTGATGGACTTCTCATCCCTTGGTTTCCGCAATGGAAAGTGTCAAACACATGGAATCTATCTTCGCTATTGGAGCGAAGGTCTCATCATAGTCAATGCCATGCACCTGCTGAAAGCCTTTGGCAACAAGCCTAGATTTGTATCTGCTAATCTATCCATTCGCTGTGCTCTTGGTCCTGTAGACCCACCTGCACCTGAGAAGTTTCCTTCCTGAAGGAAGGGGAACCAGATCTCAAGTCTGGTTCTCAAGGAGGGAGTTGTACTCTTCCTGCATGAAGGATTCCCAAAATGGATTTCCAACAGCCTTTCCATAACACTGTGGATCTGAAGACTGAACCAAAAAAATATGTATGGGTGGCAATAGTTTAGTGGTAGTGAGTGCAAGAGGAGGCTCCTCGAAATCAGATCGAGTCCTCCTAGTATCAACTGGATCACCAACAAGGTCCCCTTTATCTTGAAGAGTAGTCTAGGCCCACTTGGGCCTTTGCTCTGGCTCCGCATCTACATCTTGATGCACTGAATCTGCGTATGACTGTATTGACTCTGTATCTGGATCATCTGAATCCTATGAATCCTCTGAATCAGAACTCTCATCTGAAGAAGAGTCGACATGTGCACGCTCATAATCTCTGACAGGTGGAAGAACAAAGGTGTCTGCATGCGACTGTTGAGGTACATGCAAGACACTTTCCTCGAATTTGACACTACGCTCAATGATGAGACGGTCTGAGGAAAGATCATTGACTCTGTATCCCTTCACATCGTCGGGGTATCCAACAAATATACACTCTGTGCTCTGTGGATCAAGTGCCTTCCTCTTTTTAGAGGGAGTCTGAGCCCATGCATGTGAACCGAAAATATGAAAATGGGTCACTTCCGGTTTGAGGCCACTCCAAGCCTCTTAGGGGGTCTTATCCTTGACATATCTATGGGGATATCTGTTTTGGATGTAGGTTGCACAATTAAGTGCTTCTGCCCATAATATCTGTGGAATTGACTTTGCATGTAGCATGCAAGATGCCATTTCTTTTAGAGATCTATTTTCTGCTCAACAACTCCATTTTGCTGCAGAGTATAGGGAACTCTGTGCTGCAACTGAATCCCCGCCTCATGACAAAGATTATGGATCTTATGGTTGACATACTCTCCCCCTTTATCAGTTCGGAGAATTTTGATTTTCTTTCCTGACTGTGTCTCAACCAGGGCTTTGAAATCTTTGAGGTGTTGAAAGACCTTTGATTTTTTTCTGAGAAAAAAAATCCATGTGAAGCGTGATAAATCATCAACAAAAATGAGCACGTACCTTGATTTGTTGATTGATGGATGCGGAAAAGGGCCCATGAGGTCACTATGGATCATATCTAAAGAAGAGGAAGCTCTTTAAGACTTTCCTTTGTCGAATTTCTCTTGAGGGTGTTTTCCAAGAACACATCCCTCACAGATTCCTTTGGAGAAATGGATGTCTGGTAAACCATCAACCAATCCTTGCTTGCTAAGTTGTTGCATATATATGAAATTTAAATGTCCGAACCTTTCGTGCCATATCCTACTGCTTTCATCAACATGGATAAACAGTGAAACACCATCTGGTTCAATAAATTCAGAAAATGTGTAAAGCCTAGATTGATGATTTACCTCATCGGTAGCAACCCTGGAATTGGTTTGCATGTAATAGATTTCCACTGCATCAAGTGTGAATATGACTTTCTTTTCGGTGTTGGAATTTTTCATTTGATACACGGAGAGAAGATTGACGGAAAGTTTGGGAACGTGCAACACATTCTCGAAGCTTCCATTGACGAGTTCAATCCTTCCTTTGTTGATGACCTCGACTGGAGAGTTGTCCCCCATCAGAATAGGAGGACCTTTGCATGCATCCATTGAATAATAGACCTCTTTTGTGGCGGCCATGTGGTGTGATGCTCCTGAATCTACGATCCAAGCATTGGGAGAGGAGTTGATGGCAATCAAGGGATGGCTAGAATTTCCTTTCTTGGGATTCTGATCTTCTGGATTCTTCTTCTTGACACCCTCGATGATGCGATATCCAAGGTTGTTTTGCTGAAGTATTTGAGTCATTAGATCTATCTATTTCTGCATACATGTGGATTCTGGATGGAATCATTTATAGCAGTATGTGCATTTCTTTCATTTTCTTCCCTTTCCACCTTTGGATCTGGAGGCATCGTTGAAGGGTTTTGAGTACCCTTCCTTCTTCAGATTTGCATGATCTTTCCTTTTGTCTTTATCTTTAGATTTATGATATTGATGACCACTACAGTCTTGCAAAATAAGTGCATGCGCCTTTGGGCCTTTGATTTTTCCCATGTTGATGAGCTTGGTCTGCTCTTGTGTTAGGGATTCGATAAATTCCTCAAGAGAAGGCATCTTCCATGTGGTTCCAAATGCGAATCTAACTGAATGGAATGTGGATACAAACACTGAGAATTCAGGACCAAGTTTGGAGAGAATGGTGAGAACCACTTGTTTCTCCTCCTTAGATTTATCAACCCCGCAAGCCTTGAGTTGCGACAGTAAATTCTTATATTTTGTAAAGAAAACTTGAAGATTGTCGAAGCTTTTTGGATCCAATGTGATCAATTCCACCTCGATCATGTGTTCCCTCATCTCATCCTTTTTACCAAAAAACTTTTCCATGGTGGTCCAGGCTTCATTTTGGGATTTTTACAGGAAGATATGTGAAAGAAGAGATCAAGAGAAATGAGACTGCAAATTGTTCTGAATGCTTCATCCATTCGATTTAGATACTTGGATTTTTCTATGGCTGATGTTGGTTCTGTTTCTGTGTTCATGGTTAATCTGTACAATCCTCTGCTTCGAAGATGCATGATCATCTTCTCCTTCCATGCAAAGTAATTGTAAGGTGTAAGGATGAAATCTTTTGAAAATTTCATTTTTCCGTTGTCTTCAATCTTCGATACCTGCAAAAATAATTTGGTATGTCTTTTCCCTAGCAATCTGTCAGCTCTGATACCATGTAAATGTGCTGAACCTACACAAAATAGATCTAGCTGGGAATTGACATACACAGTTGTAGAGAAAATAGAAGAAAATAGAAGAAAGAGAGAGAATGGAAGAATGCTCATTAACCAAATAAATGAATGATAATTTACACATGATATACTCTGTATAACTCAACCAATGCACACTAGAGGAGAAACCAATGTTCCATAATGGTGGTCTAGAGTGATATGGACACACACAAATAGTTACGGGAGTAAATTGCCACCTAATCTAGTCTCTCGGGCAGTTACAGAAGTGAAATACCACCTAGTTGAGTTAACTAGTCTATCAGTCTTCAGTTAACTGACTGAAATAGAGTGAAGTGAGGAGGAGATTAGGGAATCATGGGTAATGCGCTAATCTGGTGATGATCCCAAGGACAATGCACATTAGTTGGTGATGATCTCAATGCTGCATGGTGATAATCCCAATGTAGCATCTAGACTGCACTCAACTGATCAAACTAAAGTGAAAACTGAAGAGAATATTCTCCCTAGAGGAATATTCCCTCTAAAATATAGGAGACATAATAATGACTAATAAACATAGGAAAAACCTTGGGAAAAAGAAATCCTAGGTGTGTGCGAAGTACCTCCAATAACAAGACTTCAAATTATTTACATGTTCGATGTCAATGGGAAACAAGGCCCGAAATGAAACAGAGTAGGTGTGAGGTTTGCAGTGCATCCCATAAGCACGACGATAATAATTCCTTCCCAAAAATAGTTTCTTGGAAAACCTCCAAGGTGACAACATTTACCACATACAATTTTTCCAAGGTCTGGGTCTGGCTAGGGTAATATAAGAAACCTTCATTGCCCTTTTCTTTTACAGAAAAAGAGAACAATTTAGAAATTAGTCATAGAATCTGAGAAAAAACAAACTTAATTGTTGTAGAAATTTTTTCCAATAGTACAATTTCCAATGTTTGTTCCAAACGTAACCAATCCATATAATCCAACAAGAGTATAACGCTGAACAATAATTCAGGTTCAGATCAATTTTATGCCAACAGGAAAGCAAATACGATCACATTTCATTTTGCACAACCATAATGCAAACAATACACCGTAGACTTTGTATCAACAACATAAATACAACGTTTTCTCCAGGCACAACATAATTCATACCCTAACCCAAACACAAAGTCAAGCTATAGTTTTGGTTTGACTTGCTCAAATGCCCAAAAGGAAAAACAAGGAAAACCCAAATCGAAATGCGATTTCGCACAACCAAAGTTTTTAAAAATAAATGTTATAAACTTTGGAGAACAAATACATTTTGTATGCAAAATCCTAGAGCCAACAAAACGATTTTAACTCTAGTAGAGTTTCAATTTAATGAATGAAGAGATAAAAGTTTCATACATGTAAGAGTAAAAATAAGGAAACCACAAAACACAACTCTTTCAAGGGACAAAAATGGCGGAGTTTCTATTTACCAGAGTGTCCACAACAAATACCAAAAACATAGTGAAGGTGGCGTCCTCGAGATAGGGTAAGCACGATGTGCAATAAATGCACGTCGCTTTCCATATCCCACTATTAAATGTCGTCAACCATAGCATAATGAAGCGCGCTAGCTTCGATCAACCCTTTACACATATGTCCATTGTTTTGACAAAGTGACTATACAGACTTATAATATCAAAAGTTAGGTCCAAAACCAACACACGAATCCACAACATATACAATTTGCCGAAGAAATTTCATACCATATGATGACCCATTGTCCAAATATAACATAAGTTTGCGTATAATTCGTGCTTAGTGTTATAGTCTAGATGTAGCAAGGGTAAGAATGTCTAACGACATAAACATTTCTTTTCAAATCAAATTACAAACCAATCATCCATAAGTTGCAATTAGAACTAGAGTTTTTCTTTTGTTCCTAATTGTGTAATTATTCTTGTAATGCAATAATAAGCGAAGATTTGACATCTTAACAAGAGGAGTAATTTATTTTTATTATTTTCCTAAATAGGTCTTGCCTATTTAGTATTAATAATAGGTACGTATAAATGCATTGCAACTTATTTGCAGGCAAGGATCTCATGCTACGCTTTTTTTTAGGCGTCAACAAACTGGCGACTCCACAGGGAAATCTGTTCTCAACATATTTAGAACTCAGAATGCTAGGATCCGTAGACTGGTAGAAGTAGGTGATTGAAGCTACTCATAAAATAATTATGCAACAAGGGGGAATAATGGTTTAAGGGAAAATATGAGATGGGATTTCAGGGAATAACTTATGGAAAGTGAGATGTATGAGGGGAAGTGGTCATGTATGCATAACAATCAACAAGGTTAGCAACTGATAACAATTTTCAAAATTTCAAGGAGAATGATTTTGATATTCTATTGAATCTCAGGATGGAGGGAAGAAAAGTATAGCATAAACAAGGAAGAAAACAAAACCAACTATACTACAACAGTATTGAAAGCAAAAAGTTATTCCCTTAGTGTCTCAAAAGGGAGATATTGTAGTAGATGTGTTTATCTTGTTTTCATTGATCAACAATACTTACATAATGATGTCATTATGGAAAAATTGTTCCAGACTTTATTTATGATGACCATGCAAAACAAACAACAGAAAATAAAACTCAATAAACCAAAATGATAGAAAATACGTAAGACAAAAACAAAATATGCAACAATCATATTTACACAAAATTGAGTTAGTGGTCAAGTTGGTTCCACATAATGTTTCAAATGGGAACCATTGGTACTGTAAGAAATCAATCACTCATCCATGTACTTAAGAGGATATGAATTTGTGAAGAGGATAAAAGCGATTTTAAATGGACCTAACCATAACTTTTGGAATTTAGAATGTCTCCCTCTCTCAACATGAGCTAAATCCCACAATAAGACTTTGTCATCAATTTTAAATTCAACGGTCTCTGTTCTTTTGTTAAAATACTTCTTCACTGCTTGTTGCCCCTCTTCAAATTTTCCAAGGCAAAAATTCTTTGTTCTTCTAGGGCTAGCAATGTATTTATCCTTTGAGAAACATCAGAAGAATTTAATTATTCAATATTTAACATCAACCGTAAGGAATAAAGTTCCAATTCAATAGGCATAATAACCTCTTGGCCATATACGTGCTGGAAATGAGTAAAGCATGTACTTTCTTTGGTGGTAGTATGGTCTTCCAAAGAGCATAAGTTAGAAGTGTGTGCCACTGGAGAGGTTTGTCTTCTATGATTCTCTTTATAATTCTGACTAGGTTTTTATTAGTAGACTCTGCTTGTTTGTTTCCCTTAGAGTAATAAGCAGATGAAATGAAATGCTTGACACCTAATTTAGCCATAAATTGGGTCAATTTTGCATAAATGAAGACAAAACCATTGTATATAATGATTTCTAATGGAATACCAAATATGGAAAAGTTATTAGACTCTAGAAAAGAGATTACATGTTCATCTTGTGCATGTCTAAGAGGGAAAACCTCAATCCACTTAGTAAAGTAATTAGTGGCTATCAAAATAAAGATAAGTCCTATAGAGGATGAAGGATTGATTGGACCAATAAATTCTAGACCCGACTTAGAAAAAGGGAAATTTAGAGGGACATGCTGTAAAGGCATGGCAGAAAGACGTTCTTTGCCAGCGAATTTTTGGCATTTATCACAAGACCTTACAAATATATAAGAATCGCGAAAGATCAAAGGCTAGTAATAACCATTTCTTATGATCTTAAAAGCAATAGCTTTAGCAGAAAAATGTCCACTAATATGGATGACAAATGTTGATGATCCATGTACTTCGTGTAATAATTTATGTGCTTCATCATTTACACATCGTAGCAGCGAACCATCAACATAGTTTCTAAACAAGGAGTCCCCTAAAATGATATACTTAGAAGCTTCAAGGCAGAGTCTCCTTCTTTGATGAGGATATAAATCATTGGGCACCTTTGATACTACAAATAATACACCATATTTTTATACCAAGGATGCTCAGAGATAGAGAGATTTTGATTTTCAACATAAAATAGCGTTTAAAGAGGATTATCTTGATCATCAAGTTCTTCACTTGGCTCAACATGCTGAGTCAAGTGAAGGGCCAAGTCTCATCCCTTTATCGTCTTTGAATTCATGATTTCCAAGTCATGCTCTTGAATTTTTTCAAGCCAACGTGCAAGTTTTCCTGAAAGATAAGTTTGTGAAAGTAGAAACTTAACCACAAGCAAAGAGACTTTTCCCGCGTATGTTTTCCCAAAATAAAATGGCGAAATTTTTCTATAGCTTTGAAAAGAGCGAAAGCATGTTTCTCAATGCAAGAATATTTGACCTCGTCATCTGATAGACTCTGACACATGTAAGCTACATGTTTTTCATTGTTCTGGTCATCACATTGTAAGAGGATAACAAAAATTGCTTCCTCAGTGGCATTGGTATATACTATAAAGTCTTTCTCAAAATTCAGTTTCGCCAAAACCGACGCAGAACTTATCGCCTTCTTAATCCTAAGGAAAACATTCTCGATATCATCTGTCCAAGAAAAAGAACGATATTGCTTCAAAATATTATGGATGGGTTTAACCATGACAACAAAATCAGGAACAAATCTACGAACATAATTAATAATGCCCATGAAAGCTTGAACTTCTTTATTAGAGGTGGGGGCAGGGAGGTTTAGAACGATAGTAATCCTCTCAGGATCTATATTTTTCCCTGAATCGAAAACAATGTGACCGAGAACCTTACCCTTCGTGACATCGAAAATATACTTGGAAGGATTCAAAGAAACACTAAATTTTCTGCAACGCATGAGAACTTTTCTAGGATGACCAAAATGATCTAACCAGCTTTTAGAATAAACAATCAAATCATCAAGATAAACTTGGATAATCTTACCAATTAGATCGTCATAAGCTATCTGCATAACTCTTTGAAAGGTGGCATATGCATTAGATAAGCCAAAAGACATGCGTTCATAAGCAAATGTGTCCCAACGTGTGGTAAATGTGGTTTTTCATTGATTTTTTTCTTGATTTGATTATACCCAGAGAAACCGTCAAGTAAGGACATCATTTGAGACCTTGCAACCTGTCGTAGAATCATTTCCATATTGGTAAGAGGAAAATGGTCTTTGACACTTGCTCTATTCAATGTGTGGAAATGAACACAAAATATGATCTGGCCGGTAGTTTTCCGAACAAGAACCAGATTTGAAACCCAGTCGGAATACTTAACTGGAAATATTATATTAGCTTTCAACAATTTTTCCAATTCTTTTATAATAGTGGGTTCAAGTGTAGGGTTAATAGGTTTTTGTCTCTTCCTAACTGGTTTTAACCCTTCCTTGATAGGAATGGCATGCTGTATGAGAGCAGGATCAAAACCATGAAGATACTCGTATGACCAAACAAAAACATCTTGAAATTCACAGAGTAATTATGTGAATTTCATTTTTTCTTCATTAGAACATTGGGCACCTAATTTAATGATCTTTGGAGATTCAGATACCCAATATTCAAGGAAATGGTATCGCCAACTTTCTTTTTTGACTCCTCTTCCTTATGTGTTTCCTTGTTTCCTACATCACTTGATGGAAATGAACTTTCGAGAGGAGTCAAGCCTTTAGGAAATTTTTCATCTTCAATCAAGATGATTTCTTTGGGCTTAAACGGTTCATCACTCGAGAAAACCTACCATGATTCTACGTTATCAAGGATATGAGAGCGATATAGAGATTGGAACGTACAATCAGGTTTGTGAGGTAAAATCCGTCGAGAAGGAGATGCTGCAAAAACAAATAACCTATAAACCATTGAATTAAGTTCCCTCTTAACATGAGTGATGTTAAATGATAACAGATTTGAAATCAACATTCAAACAACTTGAGTATAACGTTTAAGTAACTTATTGCTTGCTACATAAATTTTTCGTATAAGATTCACAAGTTCAAAATCACCAAAAACTGTAAGGTGGCCACAACCAAGGTTATATGCATTTTCGATGCCTAACAATAAGGCCTCAAACTCCGTGACATTGTTTGTGCAAGTAAATTCCAACCTATAAGAGAAATTGTGGATTTTACCTATAGGAGAATATAGAATGATGTCAACTCCATTTCCTTCATTTGAACATGAGCCATCGAAATGCATGTGCCACATGCTATCATCAAAATCAACAGGTTCTAGTATAGTGTCATCTTCATTAGGAAAGATAGAGTACACTCCCAAATCCTCTTTGAGATAATTTACATTAGGTTGGGGAACACTCTCTATATACGATGAAATTTTTCCTTCCCTAAGGACTATAATGTTCTTTTTGTTTCGAGGGACAAACAAATGTGTACCATCAAGTGAAAGGTATCCATTAGTTAAGGCTTTCCAATCTCTTCCTAAAATAATTGAATAGTTACTCACCCGTCATATCGATTACTTGGATGTTGAGGATTGTTCTTGTCTCGGGATGCACACACAAAACTAAGGTTACATCCTTGATTTTACCTATAGTTGATTGCTGCAAATTGTTATAAGAGAGCATGCTTCTAGAATTTTTGTTAGTGCAATATAATCCAAGCTCTTCCATGATAATTTTAGGCATCACACTTGGACCAGACCTGCCATCAATTAGGAAACAATGAGCTATTTTTCCATGATTTTTACTGAAATATAGAAAGGGTTTTTTTTTTTTATAGAGTTCCTAAAATTATTTACACCTATCTTATTTACAATTGAGTCCTCTTCCTTTGACTCTTCAAATATATTGGCTACAATAGAAACATTTCCTTCCATGAAGTCCTTGAGATGGTTCGGTTGTTCTAAGACGACAACCATGTCCAAAAGAGTAGCATCAACTTTGATATTAGCCAATTGATTTATGATATTGTACTTAGATGAGGGAAGAGAAGAAGACACTCCTTGATTATCTGAAGTTTTGACAGCTTGTGTATCAACACATTGAGAAGATGAGCTTGGGGAAGGAGAAGTACGGGGAATATCAAATTTTTCCTTGGTAGTGTAAGATTTATTCCTTGTATTCCATAACATCTTCTGGTTCAACCCAATCTAAAAAAACAATCGTAGTATCATGCCTTTTTCCAAAGATCTTATCTCTAACATTCTTTTTAACCTCACAGGTATTCTCATCATGATTTTCTTCACAAAAATTACACCAGCTGCAAGTCATTATGGTCTTCGGCAGAAAAGTGTTTTCATTCGTGTTTCTAAAAGGTGTTAGGGAAGAAGAAGCAGCCCCAGGGGAAGAGGAAGAAGAAGTTTCTTTCCGTTCGTAAGCTATCATACTATTGTTCATATCTTGCATGAGTTGTAGAATGGAAGACATGTCTATTTGCTTAACCAAGTCTCCCTTAGGAAGACCCGTTATTTCAAGTTGCTCTTCATGTTCTAAGTGTTAGGGTCCTAACCCGCACATAGGTAGAACAATATATTCGGATGTAATAAAGGTCAATATTAATAAGGTCTTTCAATAAAATAGAATAAGTCGAATGTAAGAAGACCTAATAGAATCTTCCGCTTCTAAGAGGATCTTCCTCTAGATGCTTCTTTTGATAGACATATTTAGTATAAATAAGAGTCTAGGGTATGAGAACCCTAGCTTGGATATTATTGTAATAGAGCTCTGCTCGACTGGAGGTTTCCTCCTCGAAGAGGCCCGTGAACATTTCTCTCAGAATCAAAGTGCTATTTTTGTTGTTATTCATATATCATTTCAGTGTTATTGTGGTGATTGTTCTAGTTATATTGCTGTTATTCTGCCATTTATAGCATTTTATTTCCGTTCTGCATAATTTTTTATCTGTTATATTACAAGTGGTATCAAAGCACTTTCCTCGGCAGAAATTGTGGGTTGATTTTTTTTCCAGGGTAGAGACGTATTCTGACGTATTTAAGCCACAAAGATATGTTGTTATGCGCATAAACCCGCGGTTGAGGGATTCATACATGTAGGAAATGCAAGTGGTACTTAAGCGCACATCTGTTGGCCACCCTTGTAACCCCTGTTGGTGCCCCTTCGAGTGGTAGCGCATCAGACAACACCTGTGTACGGATCGACCTAGATTACCTGAAGCCCTTTTTAGATAAACCAATCGGTCGCTTGAATGCTATAGTTCCATCGAGAACAACACTCGGGAAGATACTCTCTAGTACCTGGGTATTCGGGTAGTACGGCTAAGGGTACGGCCCAACCTCCTTAGGTAGTGCCCTGAGATATTGGGCTGAGTAATACTGTTGAACCCCACACATATATCAGAGAGCTATAGCATAGGGAAAACCCTTGTTTGTAGAATCCTTGAATACCTAACCCTTGGGGACAGAAACATAAACAAATTAAAACATACAAGATCTATTTCCGTGCAACTGTGTTCGGGTTGCCAAATCACTACAAATTTCTTCCTGGTTAATCATTTGGGCATTTCATCACTACAATATTCTTCACACCAGAGTATTTCATCACTAAAGTCTGAAAATTTTTGCACCATTATTTGAGACCTATTCCATTGGATTCATCTCTTCGCCCTTATCACATTCATACATATCATTTTTCAACAAATTTTTGACCCCATCCGCCCCATTTCGGTTCCCTCATCATCATGGCCCATACCCGTAGCTAAAACCTGGAAGTTCACTTCAATACCTTGCAATATAATTTCACCGAGACCCAACAAGAAATGAAACAACTTAGTGCCAATGTTGTCGTCATCAATACAACCATGCAGTCCTCAATGGAGGAAATCAAACAAGATCTGACTACCTAGCTTGAATCTGTAGTTTCGATGCTCTGCACCAAGATGCATATCCCTACAGATAACCCTTTATTCAACCCACCTTTAGATACTAAAGTTGAACATTCCTCTAACTTTCAGCACCATCACTTTCAATGTGACCTACGTCTCCCACGGGTGGATTTAACCAAATTTGATGGATCAGATCCCACTGGTTGGGTAACCCAAATGGGACATTATTTCTCTTTACACGGCATTACATATGACTTGGCCAAACTCCGGTATGGTGTTGTACATCTAGATCAAGAACGTTGTCAATGGTGGCAATGGATAAAAACTTCTCGTCAAGGGTATATTGCTTGGACACAGTTTGTGGCAGAGATTTATGAACGCTTTGACACTGATACCAACCATTTGGGTTGTTTGACAAAGTTGAAACAATCAGGAACAGTGGAAGATTTTATAGCTGTTTCTGAGCGCCTAGATTTTCGGACAGAGGGCATGTCTGATGCCTTTTTCCGAGAGTGTTTTATCAGTGGCTTCAAGGATGAGATTCGAGCCCATGTCCTCATGGCTCGGCCTCAAAGTTGGGTGGAGGATACTAAAATAGATAAATAAGCACAACAAGTTGTATCTTTTCAAAACTGAAAACCTCCTTTATCCCTTGCACTAAACCCGTAAATCCCACTACTCCCTTCGCTCCCCTAAAGATCCAAAAATTGACCAGGGTTGAAATGGTTGAACGCCAACTCAAAGGCCTTTGTTATAATTGTGATGAAAAATACTTCCCAGGCCACAAGCGTAAGGAACAAAAGATTTTTATGGCCATCTCGGAGGATATTCCGGAAGAGGATGTTGAAACTCCCCTTGTGTCTGAGTCACCTGAAACCACTGACATAACCCCTCCCTCAGCCCCTTTCGAAATAGAACCGGTCATTTCCTTCAATGCTCTCACTGGCTCCTCTGCTCCCCAAACCCTCAAGCTAATCGGTTACATCAAGCATAGGAAAGTCATCATTCTGGTTGATAGTGGAAGCACCCATAATTTTATTCATCGCCACATTGCCCAAGAAACTCATTGCTACATCCATGTCGTCAATAATTTCCAAATCATGATTGCCAATGGTAGCTCCATGAAATGTGAAGGGCGTTGTGAAAATGTGCATCTCCAAATTGGTGACTACCACATGAAATCCCATATGTTTGCTGTCGACATGGGTGGTTGTGACATTGTGTTGGATGCAGACTGGCTAAGGACTTTGGGTCCCATTTTCATGGATTTTAAGGAATTAAACATGCAATTCGACCAGAAGGGCCAACAATATAAGTTCCAAGGCATCACCGCCGGTTCACCTGAGATCATTAGTTTCCATCGCATGGAAAATCTACTCAAAAAAGGTCATTTTGGTGTTATTGCCCAACTCCATGCCATACAAGCAACAAAGACACCCTAGGTGTCGCAAGACCTCCAATCCATCATTTCTAAACATCAAGTGGTATTTTCCACCCCCCAGGGACTCCTTCCTTTCCATGGTGTTCATGATCATTCCATTCCCCTTGTACCAGGAAGCCTTCCTCCCAATATCCATCCGTATCTCCACCCCTTTTCCCAAAAAAATGAAATTGAGAAAATGGTCCAGGAACTCCTTAACGAAGGCGTTATCCGCCCTAGTACGAGCCCCTATTCTTGTCCTGTGGTCATGGTCCTGAAGAAAGAAGGTTCTTGGTGAATGTGCCCTCAACAAACTTACCATTAAAGACAAATTTCCCATTCTTGTCATTGATGACCTCTTGGATGAATTGAGTGGCACCTAGTTCTTTACTAAACTTGATCTTCATTCTGGCTACCACCAAATACGTATGAAAGAGGAAAACATTCCCAAGTTTGCCTTTAGAACTCACAAGGGCCACTATGAGTTTTTGGTCATGCCCTTTGGCTTGTGTAATGCCCCCTCCACCTTCTAAAGCCTCATGAATTATGTCTTCCATCATTTTCTCCATCATTGTCTTAGTTTTCTTTGATGATATACTCATCTATAACAAAACCTGGATAGACCATCTTGCCCATGTGGATCGAGTTCTCCATCTACTCTCTCAACACCAAATTTTCCTGAAACAGTCTAAATGTGCTTTTGGTGCCTCAGAAGTCGAGTACTTGGGTCATCTGGTTGGCAAGGACGACATCAGGGTGGATCCTAAAAAGATTGAAGCTATGCAAGATTGGCCTCACCCAAAGACTCTCAAAAGATTGCGTGGATTTCTGGGCTTAACGGGTTATTATCGCAAGTTTGTTAATAATTATGGAAAGATTGCAACACCTCTCATTGCACTCCTAAAAAATGTTGGGTATGTGTTATATTCTTTGCACGAGTAGTAGTGTATGAGCGTATGCGTCGGGTGCACAGGGGGGTGGAGCCCCCCGCAATTTTTTTTCCTGCCTCGGGAAACGCGACACCTACCTCGGGAAACATGTCATGTATTTAGGTGGTTTTTTTGGCACATGGTTTTTGCTGATGGTTTTCTATTTTCGGTTAAGGAATTAGGGTTTTGGACTAATCCAGGTCATTGGGTTAGGGTTTTGGATGTCGCTGACTCCTATATGTATATTGTATTGTAAAACAATGTAACACAATGAATGAATATATAATATGATGGTTTTCTCGGTTTGGGTTTCCAGGGGAAAAATATCTGTGTAATGTTTGTATTTGCCATTGTATCTTTTATGTTCTTTTCTGAATATCTGTTTGCAGTGGATATTGTATAAGGTTAGAATTTACAAAAAATAACTCTTTCATTTGGACTCCAACAACTGTTCAAGCTTTTCAAACCTTGAAGATGGCCATGTGCACCACTCCAGTCCTGGCCCTTCCTGATTTCACAAAGACCTTTGTCTTGGAATGTGATGCTTCAGGGAAAGGAATTGGTGCTGTCCTTATGCAAGAGGGTCGACCTTTGGCCTTTACCAGCAAACAACTATTTTAAAGAAATCTGGGAAAATCAATCTATGAAAATGAAATGTTGGCTATTCTGCTTGCCGTTGATCTATGGCGCCCTTATCTATTGGGGTAACGCTTCCAAATTAAGACAAACCATCAAAGCCTAAAGTATTTTCTGGAACAACGCATTTCCTCCCCAGAGCAACAAAAGTGGGTGACCAATCTCTTTGGATATGATTATGAGATCATTTACAAGAAAGGAAAAGACAATGTGGTTGCAGATGCACTTTCCCGAAAATATGAAGATGAAGGATCCCTTTTTTCTCTTTCCTTCATTGTACCAGATTGGCTCCAAGCTGTTCACTAGGAATGGCTCCAAGATCCCGAAAGTTCACAGCTGATCCAACAATTGCAGTCCAATGCTCCATCTTCCCCAGGGTACTCTTGGCTCCATGATGAGCTTCGATACAAAGTCCGTTTGTATTTATGTAAACAATCCAAACTTAAATCCATAGTACTTTATGAGCTTCATGCTACACCAACAACTAGGCACTCCGGGTTTACCAAAACCTATGATAGGGTCAAACACTTTTTTTTTTTTTGGGATGGCATGAAACAAGACATTCGTAATTTTTCCACTGAATGTGATGTGTGTCAACGCAACAAGGGAGAAACAATCAAATCTCCGGACACACTACAACCACTTCCGATTCCACCTACTCTTTGGAGGGATATCTCTATGGATTTTATTACAGGCTTACCCAAATCAGGAAATAAATCAGTCATCATGGTGGTTGTTGATTGCCTTTCCAAGTATGATCATTTATGTGCTCTTCAACACCCATTTACAATATCCACGGTGGCTCAACTTTTCATGGATCAGGTCTTCAAGCTTCATGGCATGCTGCATTCTATTGTTTTTGATCGCGACCTGACTTTCACCAACAATTTTTGGAAAGAACTGTTTAAGCTACAAGGCACCCAATTGCATCTCAACCCATCTTATCATCCCCAGACTGATGGTCAAACGAAAGTTGTCAACAAGTTTTTGGAAACATATTTGAGGTGTTTTGCCTTAGAAAAACAAAATCAGTGGGCTCAATGGTTACCCCTAGCTGAATGGTGGTACAACACTTCATACCATACATCTACACGCATGACTCATTTTGAAGCGGTATATGGACAATATCCACCTTTAGTTCTCTCATACTTACCTGGTGTCTCGAAGGTCCAGGTGGTTGACCAAAAACTTATAGTTCAAGAGGCTATTCTCCGTACCCTCAAAGAGAATTTGGTCATGGCACATAATCACATGAAGCAACAAGCAGATCAAGGTCGCTCTGAATGTCAATTTGCAGAAGGGGATCAGGTGTTTTTTCGACTGCAACCTTACAAGCAAAATTCCCTCAAGGTCGAGCATTGTCAGAAGCTAGCACCCAAATTTTATGGTACTTATACCGTTCTCAAGCGTGTGGGATAGGTGGCCTATCAGTTAGCTTTGCCCAGTCATTCTAGGATACATCCTGTTTTTCATGTTTCATGCTTAAAGAAGGTGATTAGAACTAAGTGCCAAATTCAAACCAACCTTCCCGAGTTAGTCGAAGAAGGATCCATTTGGCTACAACCACAAGCAGTTTTGGACCAGCGTGAGTGTCGCCTGTGTCAGAGAACCATCAAGGAAGTGTTAGTCCAGTGGAAAGATACAACTCCAACAGATGCCACTTGAGAACCAACTACCATTCTGCAACAATTTCCACATCTCAAGCCTTGAGGACAAGGATATTTTTAAGGGGGCGGACATGTTAGGGTCCTAACCCGCACATAGGTACAACAATATATTCGGATGTAATAAAAGTCAATATTAATAAGGCTTTTCAATAAAATAAAATAAGTCGAATGTAAGAAGACCTAATAGAAGCTTCCGCTTCTAGAAGGATATTCCTCTAGATGCTTCTTTTGATAGAGATATTTAGTATAAATAGGAATTGAGGGTATGAGAACCCTGGCTTGGATATTATTGTAATAGAGCTCTTCTCGACTGGAGGTTTGCCCCTCGAAGAGGCTTGTGAACATTGCTCTCAGAATCAAAGTTCTATTTCTGGTGTTATTCATATATCATTTCACTGTTATTGTGGTGATTATTCTGGTTATATTGTTGTTATTCTGCCATTTCTAGCATTTTATTTTTGTTATGCATACTTTTTATATCTGGTATATTACACTAAGCAAGCATGAAGGGAAGAACCTAGATTGTCGATAGCCTTCTCTTGAAGTCTACGACGATACATAGAAGGTAATGCATTATAATAATGGATGAAAACAACTTGATTTTGAGGACGGATTAGTTCGGGAATTTGATTATATAGTTTGGTGAGATGAAGGTTAAAATATTTAATGGTTTGACCATCCTTATAAGAAATATTGTTGTATTCTCTTAACTGCTCAGCTGGACTCTTGGGCTGTCCATAAGTGGATTTGAAAAAATAAATCAATTCTTCCCAAGTTGAAAGGATTTTGGTAGGGAGGTCAAAGAATTTTACTGCGGCTTTCCCTTCGAGATAATTAAAAAATAAACGCTTGCAAGTGTCATTATCGTTAGCCCCTATGTTATGACAAGCATTAGAGAATTCTACCAGGGGTTATTTCGTACTAACGATACCATTTCCCGAGAACCTAGGTAAGTGATCTTTGAATTTTGGTAATGGGTGGATGGCTGATGCGAGATTCAAGGGAGAATATATGTGCCATGGAGTGATTGTAGCATCTTCCTAAAATTGGAAAATTCCATATTTCCTAATGACCTTAGTAGGGTTGGTAGTGGATTGAAGAGGGACTTGATGTCTGTAGATACTACCAATAACTGATGACGCAGAAAGTTGCGAGGAGGAGGGACCTCCAGTGCAACTACCACTACCCGCATATGTCATGTTGAAAGTTATAGGTATGGGTGATAAATATGAACTAGCAGAATAAGATAAGGTTCCCCTAAGAGCACTTCATTGAGTTGATAAGAAAATATTCATCCTTCCTATTTCAAAAATAGGGGTAGCTTTAGGGGACAACCCTCTTCTCCTTCAAGAAATGTGAGGATTAAAGGACATGGAATAAAAGATTGAAAATTGAGGTTACTGTTGATTTTTGGGCTGTCTTTGTCTAGCTTCCCAGCGTTCACGTATGTTTGTCTCTTTCAATTATTTTCCAAGAGCATTCAAGTTCAACACGAGTACTAGCAGTTTCTAAAATAGTGTTGAATAAATTCAATGAAATGTCGGTTTGGTCATCAAGACCATTTTCAATATTGGGTTGTCTCGTAACAAGCACTGTCATGGAAAAAATCAGTCAAAGAGTAATCAAACAAAACAAAAAAATGAAATATAATCATGATACAATCAACCAGAGAGATATGGAAGATCTCCCCAGTATGGTCGCCAAATAAATGTTGACGAAAATGTATGAAGAACCTTACTTAAGAATTTTCAAATATTTCTAGGCTAAGGCAAGATAGTTAGGAATGTTACCCGGGGTTTATAGCCTTTAATTCAAAATAATATCTTAATCCACAAGTAATATGTACTAGGGACTAAAACTTATTTTATATGTTATATGTAATTGTGAAAAAAAATAAGTGGATATATACATAAGTGTGTACAGGGAAAGAGACAAGAATACAAGTAAAATTTGAACAATATCATAAGATACGCATGTGACATTGAAATCATAAAATTGATTTTTATATTAATTTCATTTTGAGATACAAGGAAAAATTTTCTTTACAAACCCCTACGAGGGTGGGACCAAAGTCATATTTAGAAGCCTCTGATGGACACTACACAAAAAGTATCCGACAACAAAATAAACTAAAGCTAAATATCTGGATCAACTTGCCATAAACGTGTTGTCACTTGACTTTGCAAAATACCCTGTATCAGTTATGAAATCTAATCCATAAACAAACAAGAACACACACACTGCCAAGAAAGATCATAACCTTTACAAACGTTTTTTTGAAAGATATGATTCCGTTTTGAATCTTGCTGCCTTCATTAAGCCCCTACTATCATCAAGATGGTTTAACTTTCTACTAAAATCACAATGAATGAAGAAAAAGAAATATCTCACAAGTATAGAGCATAGCTTATATCAAAAGTTTTCCTTGTGTTCTCTCTCCCTTTGTCTCTTCTTTTGATTGAGCTTTTATTCTTCTTCAAACAAGTTATGGTAGTTCAACTACCTTTCTTTTGTTAATCTTTAGTTAGCTTAACCACTAATTTGAGATAAATAGATAATAATAAAATAAATATGGGTCTAATAAATAATAACTAAATAGGTGGGACCCCTAATATCTTTGTTAAATTTTAACAAAATATGACTCCTCTTGGTTACTCCCTTTTTATTGACTTCAATAATCAACATAATGTGAAATATAATAACCCAAGATATGCTCCAAAGATTGTTGATTAAGGTTGGTTGTCATTGATGTCAACCCTTGAAGAAAGCCCCGTAGAACAAAGGTTTAGGTAATGGACCCAATATTGTTTGATATAAATATGACTCATTATTGTTTTGTCATGATTGATAAGAAGTAAATATGGATGAACTCCAAAGTGGTCCCCTTATGGTGAAAACCCTCACGAGAAGACGCTTTGTGGAGTAAGAGAACCTATGCTTAATTGTGGAATAATGAGACGAAGGAAAGTGAATTTGTCAGGGAAAATATGCTACATGGGTAGTGCTTGTCATTTCATTTCCGGTGGCATGTGGAACGTCACATAACTTCTCACGGTTTGAGAGTTATGGCTTTACGAAGTTGGAGGACCCTCATATGTCATCTAGAAGCCCCAAAAGGTCAAAGTAGTCAAAGTGGTTTAAGAGATTTTAAAAGGTAAATAATAAAGTGAAGTGATGAGTGTATTATAATTCAAAGTGAATACAAAATAAATTATTTCAATAATAAATTTAATGGAAAAATTAGAAGTGGATCCAACCCTAAAATAAGGAAAGTGGGTCAAGTGACCTAGAAGATGTTTTTAAGGAAGCTACTTGGAGAGTATAAATAAGAGGCAAGGCTCTCTCATTTGAATCACACTTGAGGATATTGAATATCTATATGTGTCTGAGGTAACCAAGAATATCGAAACCTAAATTCTGAGTGAAGGTGAAGAAAAGAAGGCCGAAATGCAAGGAAGGATAAATTCTTTTGATGGTGCTTTCTAAGGTATGTTATTTACAGGTCATCTCGCCATTTTCGCTATAAAGTTTTTTATATAATGATTCAGACCGTGAAATTTCTATTCAAGTGATAAAACATATCCAAGTATCCACGGTAAAAAAATCAGCTTATGGGTCGTCGTATTTTTGGAGTTACACTATGTGGAAAATAGAGTTTGTGGCAAGTCCTGAAACTAGTCAAAATCAAGTGTTTCGGGTAAAACCGTCATAACTTCTCCATAACATATCCAAATTTAGTGAGACCAAATGTGTTGGTTAGGGTACAGTCTGTAGTATGCTGTGTAACATTTTCAGATCAATTCATGAAATATTTTGTGCGAGGCACGCTCTACAAGGTTTCTCTCTAAAATAATCCAGAATTCAACAAAGTATGCCATTTTTGCTATAACTCATTTTCTGAGAGGTTACAAATAGTGAAACTTGGAGGAATTGAATAAAACAAGCTGAAGAAAATTGTGTATCAGTTTCAGATCTTTATACATTACAAGTTCAAAGTTATGATTACTTCAAGTTAGGGTTGTTGACTAATCCAAAACCAGGCATGTGAGACTGAAGAAAAGTTTGATGAAAATGCTAGTCTCTTGTTTTTAAAGTTAAGTAAGGTTTGAAGGAATGTGATTATATACAAAAGGTCTATTACAGAGCTACAAATCAGATTTGGATGATGAAATTGATGAAGGATTTTGGTTGTGGTACATGTTGAGTACATAGTTGAGACAAGTAGTTGATGAGTTGACGCACATACATGAGGTGTATAGTTGATAATGTTGGTACATATTGATGAGTCATAGTTGATGAGTAGTTGAAACATGATTGGTACATACTTGGTACATGGTTGGATGCACTTGTTTATGGTATATGTTGATTACAAGTTGGTGCATGGTTGATGCACTTGTTTATAGTACATGTTGATTATAGGTTGATGCATGGTTGATGCATGGTTCAGATTTATTGGTACAGGTTTACAACGATATATATCACAATGATAGTGTGACAGTGGTTCCGTCATTCTACTTCTACTTTAGAGTGGCAGGATGGGGAAATGATAGGTGGTTGTAGCCAACTTCTGGTTGTAGCTGGAGAACATTGGGGGTTGTAGCCTCCTTCTGGTTGTAGCTAGAGAATTGGGGAGTTGGAGATTCCCTTAGGTTGTAACCCGAGAAACTAGGGGGTTGGAGCCTCCTTCCAGTTGCAGCTGGAAAACAAAGGAAGTTGGTGCTTCCAATGAACGTAATTCTTCAAGACATATAAGAAAAAACATTCCATGGTTTTCTTCCGATTTGGGTTTCCACGTAAAACACTGGTGTACTGTGTATGTGTGTGATTGTTTATTTCTTACTGCTCATTATTGGATAATAATTCTACATTGATAT
>ML798947.1:344547-356933 GCA_009831015.1 Picea engelmannii | reverse complement strand
TCCGTGTTTCAGCATGTGCTTCCTCGGACTATGTAGCAGCTTCCGTGTTTCAGCATCAACTTGGACAGTTCTGTGTTTCAGCATCGGTCTTGGATACTATTCTGCAGATATAGACACTTATGCACTTCTAATCAATGGTTAAGTTCAAAAGTAATGTAAAGTATTATGCAAAACGGATTAAGCATAAAGTAATGAGAAAGGACGTTGTATACCTTGGAATGATTAGGTGTAATGATAGTATAAGTCAAAATGCAGGTGATGAAGGGAAAAATAATAGCAAAAAGTATGGGCAAAAAGGGTACAATATGTGGTCCTAACAATTGGTTCCATCATTCTACTTTTACTTCAGGGTGGTAGGACGAGGCAAGGACATGTGGTTGTAGCCACCTTCCAATTGTAGCTGGAGAACATTGGGGGTTGTAGCCTCATTCTGGTTGTAGCCAGAGAATTGGGGAGTTGGAGCTTCCCTCAGGTTGTAGCCTGAGAAACTAGGGGGTTGGAGCCTTGTTCTAGTTGCAATTGGAAAACAAAGGAAGTTGGTGCTTCCAATGAATGTAATTCTTCAAGACATATAAGAAAAAAAATTCCGTGGTTTTCTTCCGATTTGGGTTTCCACGTAAAACACTGTTGTACTGTGTATGTGTTTGATTGTTTATTTCTTATTGCTCATTATTGGATAATAATTCTACATTGATATAAAATTTGAAGAAAAATGATTATAATTATGCTATTACTGATTCACCCCCCCTCTCAGTAATCCAACAAATATATGCTCCAACATTTGTCTTGTAACTCCCATTCACATAAATAGTCAAACATTTTATTATTAAGAAAAATAAAACATGACTGTTGACCAAAAATAGGATAATATCCACGCTGTCCAAAACATTATGTCTAAATATATGCTTGTTGTCCAAAAGAACATTGTGTTTCCTTACATATAACAACATCAAAATCCATATTTTCTATGAGAGACAATTTGCCTCTTTTCACTATTGTCGTCTTTTGATCTTTCTGTTGTTTTTCCTTTTGTTGCAGCCTTAGGTTGATTGGAACCTTGAGGATGGATTTCGCTGATGAAATGGGAGCAATTTGTTTTAGGTGAAGATGGGAGGACACTGATTTAGAGTATTTTTCGGAAGAGTCAGGGGAATTTTCCACTTTTTTCCCTTTATCAATCTCTGGTTCGGGCATGGTGGTTTTGAGCCATTTGTTTGCATGTGAGGACTGGACAGGCGAAACAATGTGATCAAATTAGGCATTTAGATTGAATGGCGGTAGAGAAGGAGGAAATGACAACGATACTGTAGGCCAACCATTATGATGTGCAACATGCTGTTGGACGATTGCTTGCCAACCATCATTGGCAGGTGGTTTTGGCTGCATAGAAACGTGAGGGGAACATGGATACCAGAATTTTTTTGATGTGGATGGAAAGGAGGCCTCTCAGGTTGGTGTTGTAGAGTCCCTTGGCTAACTAGGTTGAAGAACCCAACTTAAAAAAACTGATTTAGTTCTTGCGGATCAACGTCAAAATGCATTGAGAATCGTGGCCTTCTATGGCCTCTTTGCCAATTGTTTCCTCTACCTCAGTTTACACCCGTGTCATTGCTGCCGCTACTAAAAAAACTCATCCAGAAGAAATATTTCAATCACAATACGAAAATGTTTAACAATCCATTCACTAATAATCTACATAAATAAAATTAAGATGTTGGCTCTATTATTCACAACAAAACATATGCAATCCATCCATTGATACAATCAACTAGATACATAATTTAATAATTAATTGCAAATGAAAAAGAAATTACAGGGTTATTGGGAAGATGGAGGGGCTTTGTAATGAATGAAAAATGATATCATGACGAGAAAGAACAAATGGATATTGTTCAAGAAAAATGGAGAGCCTTTCCCTTATAAAACAATGCCTTCATATTGAAACCTTCACTCAAATCATCATCCAAATCCTTTGAATGAATTTATAATAACAGAACAAGTAAGTGAATTAAATTTTATTGGGTGAATTATGAGCATATAATGATTTAAAAGTGATATCATGGATGAGAGTAATATGGTTATTGTTCCATTAAATAAAATATCATTCATTAATTCTATAGTTCATAATATAATTCTTTGCTGGAAATATTTTACCACTATTTACCAAGCTTTTTTAGAAAGAAACAATCCCCTTAAACAAATATTATTCGAGCCACAACCATTTATTTTATAACACTTCATCATACAACATCCATGAACTACAACCTTTAAACTGTTTAATATCAAATTCAAGGAAAATTCTAGAACTGCCAACTTTCGTAATCTTCCTTTTCTTTTTTCCAAAACAATAGATGTTCTTTTAAAATGGTAAAGTGATATGTAGGAGACCAATAACAAATCATTTTGACTTGACAATAATAATAACTAAAATATTTTAAATCGACATGAAAGACTTAAAGTAATCACAAGGACCTTTCGACGGTGCATCAAAATTTTCACTATAACCTCAAATCATTAGCAGCGAAACCAAAGAGGCTTGAAAACCCCAGTGTGAGTAATAATCAACAACTCATATTAACTTCAGAAGTCAATTGAATTCCTTATGGATCAATGACACAGTGGGCCCACAATTTTTTGGTTTCGAATCAATGTTATGACTGTTGGGGAAATAAACAAGACTTCAAATTATTTACATGTTCAAATTCAAAGGGAAACAAGGCCTGAAACGAAACAGAGTAGGTGTGAGGTTTGCAGTGCATCCCATAAGCACGGCGATAATAATTCCTTCCCAAAAATAATTTATTGGAAAACTTCCACGGTGACAACATTTACCACATACAATTTTTCCAAGGTCTGGGTCTGGGTCTGGCTAGGGTAATATAAGAACCTTCATTTCCCTTTTCTTTTACAGAAAAAGAGAACACTTTAGAAATTATTCATATAATATGAACAAGCACAAACTTAATTGTTGTAAAAACCTTTTCCAATAGTACAATTACCAACGTTTGTTCCAAACGTAACTAATCCATACAATCCAACAAGAGTAGAACACCGAAGAATAATTCGAGTTCAAATCAATTTTATGCCAACATGAAAAAAAATACGATCACATTGCATTTTGTACAGTCATAATGCAAACAATACACCGTAGACTTTGTATCAACATCATAAATACAATGTTTTCTCTAGGCACAACATAATTCATACCCTAACCCAAAAACATAGTCGTGCTATAGTTATGGTTTGAGTTGCTCAAATTCCGAAAAGGAAAAACAAGGAAAACCCAAATCGAAATGCGATTTCGCATAGCCGAAGTTTTTAAAAATAAATGCTATAAACTTTGGAGAACAAATACATTTTGTATGCAAAATCCTAGAGCCAACAAAATGATTTTAACCCGAGCAGAGTTTCAATTTAATGAATGAAGAGATAAAAGTTTCATACATGTAAGAGTAAAGCTAAGGAAACCAAAAAACACAACTCCTTCAAGGGCCGAAAATGGTGGAGTTTCTATTTACGAGAGCGCTCACAACAAATACCAAAAAAATAGTGAAGGTGGCATCCTCGAGATAGGGTAAGAACGACATGAAATAAATGCACATCGCTTCCCATATCCAACTATTAAATATCATCAACCATAGCATAATGAAGTGTGCTAGCTTCCATCAACCCTTTACACATATGTCCATTGTTTTGACAAAGTGACTATACGAACTTCTAATATCAAAAGTCGGGTCCAAAACCAACACAAGGATCCACAACATATACAATTTCCCAAAGAATTTCCATACCATTTGATGACCCATTGTCCAAATATAACATAAGTTTGCGTATAATTCGCGCTTAGTGTTATAGTCTACATGTAGCAAGGGAAAGAATGTCTAACGACATAAACATTTCTTTTCAAATCAAATTACAAACCAATCATCCATAAGTTGCAATTAGAACCATAGTTTTTTTTTTGTTCCCAATTGTGTAATTATTCTTGTAATGCAATAATAAGTGAATATTTGACATCTTAACAAGAGGAGTCATTTCTTTTTATTATTTTCCTAAATAGGTCCTGCGTATTTAGTATTAATAATATGTACGTATAAATGCATTGCAACTTATTTGCAGGCAGGGATCTCATGTTGCTGTTTTTTTTAGGCATCAATGAACTGACGACTCCATAGAGAAATCTGTTCTCAACATATTTAGAACTCAGAACGTTAGGATCCGTATACCGGTAGAAGTAGGTGATTGAAATTGCTTACAAAATAGTTATGCGACAGGGGGGAAATGATGGTTTAAGGGAAAAGATGAGATGAGACTTCGGGGAATAAATTGTGGAAAGTGATATGTATGAGGGGAAGTGGTCCTGTATGCATAACAATCAACAAGGGAAACTGATAAAACTTTTCAAAATTTTGAGGAGAATGATTTTGATATGCTCTTGAATCTCGGGATGGAGGGAACAAAATGATAGCATAAACAAGGAAGAAAACAAAATCAACTATACTTCAACAATATTGAAAGAAAAAAGCTATTCCCTCAGTGTCTCAAAAGGAAGATATCGTAGCATCTATGTCTATCTTACTTTCATTGATCAACAACACTTACAGAATGACGTCATTATGAAAAAATTGTTCCAGACTTTATTTATGATTACCATGAAAAAAAAAAACAAAAAATAAAACTCAATAAACCAAAATGACAGAAAATACGTAAGACAAAAAACAAATATGCAAAAATCATATTTACACAAAATTGAGTCGGTGGTCAAGTTGGTTCCACATAATGTTTCAAATGGGAACCATTGGTACTGTAAGAAAACAATCGCTCATCCATGTCCTTAAGAAGATATGAATTTGTGTAGAGGATAAAAGCGATTTTAAATGGACCTAGCCATAAGTTTGAGAATTTAGAATGTCTCCCTCTCTCAGCATGAGCTGAATCCCAAAATAAGACTTTGTCATCAATTTTAAATTCAGCGGTCTGTGTTCTTTTGTTAAAATACTTCTTCACTGTTTTTTGCCTCCTCTTCAATTTTTCCAAGGCAAAATTTATTTGTTCTTCTAGGGATAGCAGTGTATTTATCTTTTGAGAAACATCATAAGAATTTAATTCTTTAGTCTGTAACATCAACCATAAGGAGGAAAGTTCCAATTCAATAGGCATAATAGATTATTATCCATATACGAGTTGGAAAGGAGTAAAGCCTACACTTTCTTTGGTGGTAGTACAGTCTGCTCAAAGATAATAAGTTAGAAGTGTGTGCCACTGGCGAGGTTTGCCTTCTATGATTCTCTTTATAATTCTTACCAGGTTTTTATTACATCATCAATTTTCAGAGTGTTTGAACCAGATACTGAGTTAATTACAACCATGATCAATCCATTCCAACTTTTAGGAAATGAACAAAATATTAGAAGAGCCCTAAACTCATCATCAATGTCCACTTTTACAAAACTTAGTTGATTAGTAACCATATTAAATTAATTTAAATGGTTGGCAATAGACCCACCTTTTGACATATTCACATTAAATAATCGTTTCATTAGAAATACCTTATTAGAGGCCGAGGATTTTTCATATAGTTTATCCAATTCCTTCATCAAATACTTCATTGTCGTTTCATTTGAAATATTGAAATCCACTAACGTTGCTAGACACAATTATATTGTTCCCATTGCCTTTCTGTCAAGAATATCCCATTCTTTATCCTTCATACTCGCCAACTGCTTTGTTTAAAAAATATTTATGATATAGATAGTTGATCTAGGTGGATATCGGTGGCCACCCACCTTTTCCAACTGGCTCAAAACAATTTTCTGGTAATTTTTGTAATTTACTATTTTTAGCAGTTTTTAACTTCCGAGGCCATTTTGAGGCCCTAAACGACGTTTTTGGGAAAATTGGGAGCAATATGGAAGTTCCTTAGATATTCCCTCCAAAATGAATCTCCTCAACGATACCTTTTCAATGGGCTATCATGCGCCTAAAACGAAGATCGTATGCAAAAGTTACGACCTCGGGAAGTTGATGTACTAACTCACCCAAACGGGGCCCACATGACTTTTGGCGTTTCATCTCTTAGGGTTAGTTTTTTTGAATGTATAGGGTTTTTGACATTCTCGTTTATTGTAAAAAGGCTTTCAGAGCCTCATTGTAATCATCTTCGTGCGAATGCGAGTAGCTGTCACATCTCTTCTCAGAGATAAGCTGCCACCATTCTAGCGAGTCTTTCACTCTGTATTTTTACAATATCTGTACATTTATTTCGTTAATAGAAATTGTGTATTACTGTATATCTGTGTTTATGGTTGCATCTCTGATACAATTCTTGTATATTATTAAATATTTGCGATATCTCTGTGCATTTCTTTGTTATATCTCCGCTCCCATTTCGTGCCGAAAATAATCTGGATCAGTGGTATCAGAGCAGGTTGCTCTTTATCGTTTTTTCAGTGCATGTCCCCAACGAGGTCTGAGTATAGAAATTTGAGTCTCGAGCTTGTATCTCTTGAATATAATCGCTCTCGCACTCCCAAGAAACCCTCCATGGCGGAAGAAAAGAAAAATGACGGAGCAAACGATCTTATAAATCTCTTTCTTGAGCAAGCTCTCACGCGACTGAGGGACGAAATGATGGAGAATTTTTCCCATATCCTTCAACGCCTGCCGATAGCAACAAACGCATCTTCATCAAACAAACACTTTGGAAGCACCTCTCATTTCAAGGTACATGTTAATTTTGATATTCCCATATTTGAAGGTCAGATAGATGCAGATGCCCTAGACAAATGGTTAAATATGCTAGACGGTTATTTCTCTATTCACCTTTTTTCTAACAGGGAAAATATCACCTTCGCACTCCTTAAATATCTCCCCCATGTCAAACATTGGTGGGAAACTTATTGGGAGAAAATTTCCACAGAGGAGTCTAGAATATATGGGGTCGAGCCCACTTGTGATTTTTTTTGTGGATGCGGTAAATGAACAATATTACCCTATTGACAACTATGAGGACTAGTACATGAGATGGACCACACTGCGAAAAGAGAGGGGCCAAGTTGTTCCGAAGTTCACCAATACTTTCCATACCTTGCGCACCAAGCTGGATATCAAAGACTCCGAACGACATTTGGTTCTGAAATACCGTGGGGCTCTACACAGATACATCCAAACTGAAATGGATTTTATGGACATCTCATCACTCGGTGCTACTTATCGATATGCTGTTAAAATCGAGCAGAAATTTAAGCACCAGAACAAACAGGAGTTTGGGTCTGCAAATCCACAACAACCAAAGTATGACAAAGACGACCTTAACAAATAGTCTCCCAAAAACCAGTCCAAGCCACAGGAAAAGAAGGGTCATGGGAAGACAAAGGAGGACACCAAAAAATGGTGTGATTTACACAAAATCCCTTGGCACAACACCAATGAATGTCGCTCAAAACAATCATTGGTTCCCGAGATCAAAGACAAGGAGCCGAACCCTGATTCAGAATCTGATTCTGAAAATACTAGTAAAAGACAGATCATCGACCCATACCCCATTACTATTGTCGCGACTGCAACAATTCAACCAGAAGAACCAATAGATCTAGAAGAGGGGGAGCGCCTTTTTCATTCACATATGTGGGCGAAGGGGACCCCACTGCATTTTATTGTTGATAGAGGAAGCCAGAAGAACCTCATCTCAATAGAGGTCATCAAACAATTGGGATTTTCGAAAACACCACACCTGCAACCATACAACATCGGGTGGCTTCACCAAGGATGAGATCTTCGTGTCAACCAACGGTGTTGATTGTCATACGACATCCAACCCTTCAAGGATGAGGTATTATGTGATGTTTCCCCACTGGATGTTTGTGATGTTCTATTGGGCCAACCATATATGTGGAGACAACATGTTGTTTATTAGTCTCTATCTCGTAGTGTCATTGTTTCTCTAGGGGGTCATCTCTACAGGATACCAGAGGTAGTTCTGACTACTGTTCCACCTAAACAATGCCGCAAGATAGTATCTGATACTGCAAAATTCATCTTCTTCAAAATCTTTTCAAAAGGGGAACAATGTCAGGCTGTTGTATTAAAGATTTTTAATTGCCTGAAAACACTAAATTGTCAAACCAGAGTAAGTGAACTTAGAGCTGCTACACTATATGTGCTGGTAAGATTCTAATTCCTACCTAAAGGTTATGCTGAGAAGAAAACACAAACTTACTCTTAGAAACTGAACCCTAATGATTATCTTAAAACTAATCATATCTTGTCTAATTCATCAAATGGAAACAGTTCTGAGTTAAGCAAAGGTATTTCTATTCTTAATCTAACGAAATCACCCAAGACTATCTACCATTATCTTAAACATCTAATCATCATCATATCTATCTAAACCATAAAAGAGAGATCATTTTGAAAACCTTTTAATCTAAGTATCAAGCAGTTCTAAATCTAACACAGGTGAAACTAATAAATGTCCTATTTTACCCTACAATTACTGGAAGCTTCCTTTAATCAGACCATAAGCTAGCTATCCTAACAAAACAGAGTAAGTCTAAACTCAAATTATCTTTAAATCATGATCAAACTTGAAACTGGAAAACATAGCAAATCTAGATTAAGCACTTGGTTCATTCTTCAAATTCTACAATGGAAAATAACTCATTCAACATTCAACGATCTATAAGATAATATCAAACTGAAAATGATCTAATCGAAAAATGACTAAGCTAGAATTTAACAGAGTAACTTCAAGTTAAAAAACTAACTCACATGCAGATTCTAGAACTAAAAATAAACTAACTATACCGTGGAAAAGAGACAACGAATTGAAGCTGTTGGTGGGCCCAACCAAGAGGTGAAATCGCCTTAAAACGAAACCAGAGCTACTCAGATTATTCTATGCATAACTGTTTCATAACTCACGCTCCATAATTCATAAACAAACTCAAATCATTTTAACAACGAATAACATAACACATAGCAAATTGTATTATCAGAAATCGTATCACATAACATATTGTAACCAACGTTTCTTGAGAGCGATCTCAATTTATATAGATCCTCCCAAAATATTCTTGAACATAGGTGCATTAATCTAAGCGAATCTTAGATCCGAAAATGACTCATAGTCAGTTAAAACTAATTTCACAGCTTCATGACATGCAGTGTCAAGAAGCGTGGATCATAAAACATTATAATAAAACAGTTCTACAATCTCGCTTTGAGTCATCATATTGAGTTATGACTCAATCAATCATATGAATCAGACTGTCAATCCAATCTGGCCATGTCGTGCAAGTCTTTGGCATCTCCACTAAGTGTGAGTCGGTACCTGGTACTGATAAGTCTGTTTCAAGGGAACAAGTACCTAACTCATGTCACGTTAGTATCAATATTAGTTTAAAATATCAAAATACATTAAAAATAACTTGAATCATAGGAATACCTTGAATAGCTCCATTTAGGGTAAAAGGATGTCAAATGTGTCATGGTAAGGCCAGAAGGAAATGATATTAGATATGAAAATGAGGGTATATCTGACATGATGTAGGCAAAAATATAGTCAAAATTGGAGACTAACATTCCCCCAAGCTGAAGTCTTTTCCTGTCCTCAGACAAAAAAAAGTCAAAAACTGAGATTCATCAGAGTGTTGCAGCAGCTGCAACCAACATTTGCAATTTCTCATGTTTCTTCATGTTTCTGATTTCTTTCTTAAGAACTCGATTAATGGTGATGTGCTTCCTGACAATCTTCTGCAGTCTCCTATTCTTCTGAAAAAGACCTTTATTTTTTTGTTTTAATTGTTCAATCTTTGACGAGAAGTGAGCTTGCCTGAGTTTCATAAGTTCATTTTATGTTTTGATGTGCCGATCTAGTATGGTATATTCATGTAACTTCTCTTTTAACCCGTGATTCCTGTTTTCCAATCTGACTACCATTGGTCGCAAGGATCTACTGGAAGAGATTTCATAGTAAGATTCGAATATTTTACCACGACCTTGTTGTGTTTGAGGGCTAGACGCATGAGTGAACTCATCTGGTCTTTGAACAGGGGTGTCGACTGGGCTAGATTCATGAGTAAACTCGTCATATACTTGAACAGGGGTGTCGATTGGACTGGGTTCATTAGTAAACTCGTCATATACTTGAACATGGTTGTCGATTGGACTGAGTTCATGAGTGAACTCCTCAACAGGGGTATCAACTGGCATTTGAATTGGCTTGTCTCGCTCAATTTCTTTGGGCGCATTATCTTGCTGATTGACTTTAAGGACTTTTCGAATCAATTGGGAGAGAGTCCATGTCATCTCAGAAGACTCTGCAGCCTACTCATGATCATCCATAATTTTTAATCTTTCCTGTAATGGGTAACTAGGCACAGAGTTATCCATATCTGAAAGTGTGCGTGTGCATTTACGTTTGGGATTTCTTCTAGGTTTGTCGATTAACTCCTCAAGTTGTTCCACATCAATAATATTTTTAGCAGTTGGAGGAGAAATCATAATTTCAACATTTGCATCTGTAGGGACAGTGTTTTCCACTCTTTCATGGTTAGTTTCCACACCATCAGAACCATGGACTTCAAACGAATGTTCCGTGCCATGATTATCATCAATGGCCTCGATTGTGCATTCTGGTGTATTCTCAGGGTCATCACAGATTTTGGCCAGGGTTTTAACAACCTTTTTCTTAGAGTTCGACTTATTCTGTGGAGGAGTGGACTCAATATTTTTATCTTTAGATTTGTCAAAAGATAGGGTTCTTACAACGAACATATCCCAAGATTCCTGTTTGTGGGATAACGCACACTTAACCAAAATTTTGACAAGACCAAAATGAAACAGACTACTTCTAAAATCTTTGGCTTTGCGAACTTGTTCTGCCATTTTCTTCAAACTCTTCAACAGAAAATAGGGGATGTTCACCAAATGGTTACCTTTGAAATGTAGTAGGAGTCGCGCATGACATCGAAACACATTCGTGTACCGACCTTCGCAAGTGAGGTAGCGTTGGAGTATGGATAGCAACTGAGCCCATTTCGGTTCCAACCATCACCTTGATGTGCCTTCTGACCATTGTAATTTTTGATACTGGGGTTGTAGGAGTTGCGTGCAAAGATTCTTGTCGACTGGATGGCCCTTCGTCCATTTCTGACTAGTGTTGGGTAATTGAATTGCTTCGGAAATGAACTTCTCTGTGACTTCAAATTCCAGCTTGCCCACTTTAGCTAGTCCATCATGAAAGTGTAGAGCGAATTGAAGTGTAATCGTATAATCATACCCATCAAATTTCTTGAAGAACGACTCCCACCAAACTTTCTGAAAAATGTGTTTGGTGGATTCATACTCAGGAAGACCCTCCAAATCTGCATAAGTATCAGGTTCGAGATGATTCTCCACCATAATTCCACTCAGTATAACATGAAAGGTTCAAAGGTGAGCAGCGGAATTAGATGAGGGCAACAGAGGAATAGAGTATGATGTGTGAAATAGGTCGTGAGAGGAATTATAGAAGGACGTTTGAAATGTCATGAGGATCAATAGCATGTGAAGAAATGATGATGGTCGTACACATTTTCAAAATATCATTTCATATGAGTCGTGTCGAATTCAACCATAATAATGCAATGCATTTTCCATGATATGAAATGTCAAGAAGGATTGAACTTAGCTTGTTAAGTACAAAGTATAGGGATAATGAAATGTCATGGAGTATCGAGGCATTCCTAGTTCAAGTTATTAATGTGTAATTTAATAAATTAAACTAACATGAAACTAAGCGTACCTGAGTTCGATTACCTACTCCCTGTTATGCATTTCTTAATATAGAGATCTTGAAGTCAAGTCTGAATCTAGAGAGCGCCAAAGTTGTAACTAGAATTTGTACTGCTGATAACCACTGTGACTGATGGATTCTGTCTGGCACTGACTGGTACTGATGAAATAACCCAAAATCTGCAGAGAAACTTGAACCAATAATAACTTGCTGAGAAAAAGACTTCCTGTTTATAAAAGAAAATTATATGATGGCTATCCCTGAACCTGTCTTCTGTTCATTCCTGAAAAAAGCCAATTAAATTATGTCTTCAACAACTTCAAAGCTTTAACCCATGGTAGAATTCTTATTTGTGTGAATAAATGTTCTGGAGTTAAACACAAAAATAAATCATTGGATTACCGACCATTAATGAATGCCATTAACCAATGCGAGATGACCCACCAATGATGTCAATGGGACTCAAAGTACCTATAGTACATCCTAACAGGTACGAATAAAGGTCTTGGTGTCGAGTCACCTGTAGGATCTATCAACCAAGAGACATTGATGTATTCCCATGGTTGTTAGCAAGGAAATCTGCCATTGAGGCATGCAGATCCCAGGGTAC
>ML798947.1:311830-343103 GCA_009831015.1 Picea engelmannii | reverse complement strand
AGTTGCTTGATATAAGGATTTTGCCTCTACCCACTTGGTCACAAAATCTGTACAAACCAAGATGTACTTCTTCTTCCTTGACATTGGGGAAATTGGTCCTACAAAATCAAGTGCCCATTTATCAAATGGTTCAATCACAACCTGCGGTCGTAAGGGCATCTCGTCTGCTATGGTAGGTCTTCATATCCTCTGACAACTATCACAAATTCTTACATATTTTGTTGCATCCTTAAACAGTGTCGGCCAATAATATCCTGATTGTAAGACTTTATATTCCGTTCTCTTATCAGAGAAATGTCCTCCACATGGCCCATCATGACAGGCCTGAAGGATATCGGGAATCTCATCTTCCCGAACGCATCTCCTAATGATCATATCAGGACTTGTATAGAAAAGATCACTTCCTACCCAAGAGTAATAAGCACTTTGCTGGACAATTCTTTTCTTTTGTGGTGATGAAAAATGAGCTGGCAGTCTCCCTGTAGCTAAGTAATTTTCCGTATCTGCAAACCAAGGGGTCTTAACAGCTACTGCAAAAAGATGTTCATCAGGGAAATTATCATTCACTGGAATGTCAGTACTATCTTGAGGAATACGAGAAAGAAAATCCGCAACTACATTTTCTTTTCCTGGTCGATCAACTATAGTGATGTTAAATTCTTGAAGTAGCAAAATCTATCGTGTGATTCTTCCGGTAGTAACTGGTTTGTTCATCAAAAATCTGATAGCAGAATGGTTGGTATGTACAAAAATATCATATCCAGTGATGTAATGATGGAATTTGTTAATGGCATGAACTACAGCCAAAAATTCCTTCTCTGTTACAATGTAGTTCAATTAAGGGGGAGTAAAGTTTTTGCTAGTGAAGTAAATTGCATAGTTTTGTTGGTTTTCTTTTTGTCCAAGCACTCCTCCTAAAGCAGTGTCTGAGGCATCAGTTGAAATATGGAAAGGAAGAGACCAATTTGGTCCTCTTAGCATAGGTGCCATGGACAATTTTGCTTTCAAATTCTCAAAAGCATTCTGACAATTGTTATCCCAACAAAATTCTACATCCTTTGCTAACAGTTTAAACATGGGGCTGGCTATCTTTGTAAAGTTTTCAATAAATCAATGATAATATCCAGCATGTCCCAAAAAACTCCGCACATCTTTTTGGGTTTTCGGAGAGGAAAGTTTAACTATCACTTCAATTTTAGCTAGATCAACATTAATTCCTTCTGCAGACAAATGATGACCCGACACTATTCCCTCAATTAATAACATTTTACATTTTTCATGACTAAGGGATAAATTTGATTCCTGACAGCGAATCAAGACTTTCTCAGGATTACTTAAGGCTTCTTCGAAAGTATTACCATAAACAATAAAATCGTCCATGTACACTTCCACACAATCATGAATTAAGTCAGCAAAAATCCCAAGGACTTCTCTCTGAAATGTAGCAGGAGCATTGCATAGTCCAAAAGGTAGCACTTTATAAGAATAAGTGCCCCAAGGACACACAAATGTTGTTTTGTCTTGGTCTTCAGGAGAAATTTGAATCTGATTGTATCCACTATATCCATCGAGAAAGGAAAAGTATATTTTTCTAGCCAAGGTATCCAAAACCTGATCTATAAAAGGCAATGGAAAGTAGTCCTTCACGGTTGCCTTGTTCAACTCCCTAAAGTCTACACACATTCTCCATTTCCATGTCATTTTCTTAGGTACCACAACAAGAGGTGAAACCCACTTGCTGTCATAAATTGGATAAATGAACCCTACGTTTAATAATTTCTGTAACTCTTCTTTCACGAAATCTTTTAGGATTGGATTCATACGCCTTTGTGGTTGTCTTATTGGGGTTATATCTGGTTGGATATATATGTGGTGAATCCAGGTGTCAGGATGCACTCCTCTCATATCAGTGTACTCCCATGCAAATTCCCCTGACTGTTCTTTCAAAAGATTTGTTAACTGTTCCTGTTGGCTGAGACTTAATTCAGAATTGATGTATAGACATTTTCCTGGGCTAAGTTCTACTGGAATGGTATATGACCCCGGATGCTCATCAATGGAGAAAACCATAGATGGTGAAAACGAGAAAAATGACTCACTTCGTTCTTGAAATTATTCTCTGAAAATTTGATTGTATTGAAAACATGTTTGTGGAAACTCGACATTTTATGTCATGGAAATAAATTGTCTTAAAATATCATCCTCTGTTGGTTCTTGTAGCGCGTGAAATTCATCAACAAAGAATACAGATTATTCCTCATCATTCTCATGATAGGGACATTTTAGCCACCATAATTCTTCTGTAACTGGTTGAGCAGGTGGAAAAAGAGTAAGTTTATGTGAAGAAATGCCATTTGAGATGAACATATCCCCACCACGAAGTCCTATGAAAGCATTGGCCGTAGCCAACCAAGGTCTCCCTAAAATGATTGGATGGCCTTTCGTGGGATCCTTTGAATGAATAATCATGAAGTCGACAGGATATTCCCATGAAGCTAATGTAACAAGAATGTCATCGAGGACCCCAACAGGTTTTATAGTTGTTCTGTCAGCAAGTTCAAGAACTGTAGGGGTAGGGCGAAGGAATTGACTTAGTTGCAACAGTTCAACTATATTGATAGTCATTATATTAATGGATGCACCTAAGTCGACTAAAGTGTTACCAATAGAAACATTATTGATAGTAACTGAAACTATTGGGTTCCCGGGGTTGACATACTTCACAATTTTAGGATCTTCAAAAATACAATTCGATGACTAGCCTACTAGGTGTATCGTGGGTGGATCTTTCTATTTTCGACCTGGTTTCTTAATGAAGAGTTCTTTAATGGTCTTGGTGTAGATTGGAACATATCTGATTACTTGTAACAATGGAATCTTAACACAGACATTTTTTAGTTCATTCATGATGTCAAACTCAGATTGAACAATTGGTTTTTCAATGAGCAACCTCTCAGGAAAAGGATGTGTTTGGGGAACCTGAGTTTGTATGTTATGCTATGATTTAGATAATTTATTCTTTGGAATGATGACATATTTCAAAGATTCCCCGTTTGATAAATCATCTACAGGTTCTTCTTCATGTTCTTGGATAATTACCTTTGGTGCTGTTCTTGTTACAGGCTGAGTTTTATTTAAAGTTTTCCCAGATCTCAACTGTATTTCTTGTATGGAAATGGGGTTTATGGTGTAAGTTGGGTAGTTTTGAAAATCAACACTATGGAGTGGCAGAGGTGGTCTGTTGTTAGGATTTGGAATGGGTTGAGCGGGTAATATGGTGGGACGAGGTGGATTCTGAGGCTGCTGAGGAGTTTGTTGAACGGGTGGTAAAGGAGGTGGAGTAAAACCAGGCAATAGATGATGTATGTTTGGAGGGTATTGAGTATAGGGATTCTGGGGAATTGGTACCACATGCTTCTGTTGGTTATTTCCATAATTATGTTCTCTCCATCCCYGGTACCAAGGTTGAGCAGGGACATTTTGCGGAGGCCAATTTGGCCATTTCCATGGATTTTGTTGTTGTTGAGAGAAGGGTGGATAGTAGCTGAAAGGTTGTGGGGATGGTTCTTGATACATATTCGAGTTCCTAGGTTGCCAAGGCCTATTAGGTGTAGATGGAGTCCCTGGAGCTTCCCCTCCCTTGAATATAGCTTGCAATCCTGGTAAGGATGGACAATCTTCTGTTTTATGATTTTCAGTACATATTGCACATACAGAAACATTTTCCAAAGGACATTCTCGTAAATGATGCCTTTTTCTGCATTTTGGGCAGAATATGCTTAATACAGGGTTTTCCTTTTCCTGCTTTTTCTTAATCTTCAGAGTGTCTAATTGAGAGCCAATCGTTCCTAAAATGTCTGTTTTAAAATTTTCCAAGAGGTTTCCCAATTCAATTCTAGTAACTCCACCAGATGTGGGTACTTTGGTGTTTTTGTTGACAGGTTCTCTCACACTTTTTGCAGTTTTCCCCCTACTTCTCGAGTAAGTTCTACATAGTTCACTAGGTGCTTCAAATTCTTTTTGATAAATGTCTCCTGAAGCCATTAAGTTGAGAGTGTCAATGTACTCATCTGAAACCCCTTTTAAGAAAAGAGTCTTGATTGCTTCATTTTGGAGATCATTATATTTGGATTTTTGAAGAGTATATGTAAATATTTCTAAGAAATCGTCAAGGCTCTCTTCATCTTGTTGTTGCATTTTAAAAATATCATTTCGAGAATCCTTGGGTCTACAATAGTCTTTGTACTTCTTTAAAAATTTTGCCTTCATATCTTCCCAAGATCTAATGCTGTACTCTCCTAAACTCATGAACCAACGTAATGCATAATCTTTTAGGGTAACATGAAACAACTTCAGCTTATGTGCATCCTGGAGATAGTTATAATTCCTGCACAGGATAACAAACTCAAAAAGAAAGACATCTGGGTCTTCACTACTTTTCCCATAAAAGGTTGGTAGTGCCGAAGGTGGGATATTTTTCATATTGACATTCTGGACCAAATCCAAAATAGGAAACCCAAAGGTGGTTTCTGGTCTTATCTCAGTCTCTACTTGTTCTTCTTCTTCATTTTCAACATGAATTTCTCCTCGTTCTCTTCTATCCAATTCTCTCCCTCTTTCTGCCATGTTAAAAGGATTACCAAAAATTGTATATGCAATCTGATCTTTCTTTGGTGAGGGTGTGAAATCCCACCTCTCTGGATTCTTTTTGACATAATTACTATCTCCTATTGGTTCTTTTGAGGATCCTATTACCTTTGATTCAATAGTTGCAGTTGTTATTTGTGAAACTATAGTGTCAGGGTTCCTAAAAATAGCTTGCACTTCTTCTGGCTTAACTGTGTCAACTGAGTTTGGATCACCAGGAATTTGAATTTGTTGGTATGTGGTGTTTCCTGGTTCTATGTTTTGCTCTATGGTTTCCTCAGCTAGAGTTCCAGTCTCAGTTTCTATTGCTTTTTGGGTGGAGGTTTCTTCTTTTTGTTGTTTTGAGTTTCCCCTAAATATACCTCTATGATCTCTGTTTCTCATGAAAACATACTAGATAAAAGAAAAACTAAGATTGAGTTTCAGAGAAACCTGTGATAACAGATGTATCGGTTCTCACCCTTCATTTCACAACTCTTCTTTCGTCAACCTGCTAACATACCACACCAAACCAAATACATTTTAAGAAAATAACCAAAACAATTATCTAACTTACCTTCTAAACAGCTCCCCGACAACGGCGCCAAAAATGTCAGGTTGTTGTATTAAAGATTTTTAATTACCTGAAAACACTAAATTGTCAAACCAGGGTAAGTGAACTTAGAGCTGCTACACTATATGTGCTGGTAAGATTCTAATTCCTACCTAAAGGTTATGCTGAGAAGAAAACACAAACTTACTCTTAGAAACTGAACCCTAATGATTATCTTAAAAGTAATCATATCTTGTCTAATTCATCAAATGGAAATAGTTCCAAGTTAAACAAAGGTATTTCTATTCCTAATCTAACTAAATCACCCAAGACTATCTACCATTATCTTAAACATCTAATCATCATCATATCTATCTGAACCATAAAAGAGAGATCATTTTAAAAACCTTTTAATCTAAGTATCAAGCAGTTCTAAATCTAACACAGGTGAAACTAATAAATGTCCTATTTTACCCTACAAGTATTGGAAGCTTCCTTTAATTAGACCATAATCTAGCTATCCTAACAAAACAGAGTAAGTCTAAACTCAAATTATCTTTAAATCACGATCAAACTGGAAACTGGAAAACATAGCAAATCTAGATTAAGCACTTGGTTTATTCTTCAAATTCTACAATGGAAAATAACTCATTCAACATTCAACGATCTATAAGATAATATCAAACTGAAAATGATCTAATCAAAAAATGACTAAGATAGAATTTAACAGAGTAACTTCAAGTTCAAAAACTAACTCACATGTAGATTCTAGAACTAAAAATAAACTAACTATACTGTGGAAAAGAGACATCGAATTGAACCTGTTGGTGGGCTCAGCCAAGAGGTGCAATCGCCCTAAAATGAAACTAGAGCTACTCAGATTATTCTATGCATAACTGTTTCATAGCTCACGCTCCATAATTCATAAACAAACTCAAATCATTTTAACAACGAATAACATAACACATAGCAAATTGTATTATCAGAAATCGTATCACATAACATATCGTAACCAACGTTTCTTGAGAGCGATCTCAGTTTATATAGATCCTCCCAAAATAGTCTTGAACATAGGTGCATTAATCTAAGCGAATCTTAGATCCGAAAATGACTCATAGTCAGTTAAAACTAATTTCACAGCTTCATGACACACAGTGTCAAGAAGCGTGGATCATAAAGCATTATAATAAAACAGTTCTACAATCTCGCTCTGAGTCATCATATTGAGTTATGACTCAATCAATCATATGAATCGGACTGTCAATCCAATCTGACCATGTCGTGCAAGTCTTTGGCATCTCCACTAAGTGTGAGACGGTACCTGGTACTGATAAGTCTGTTTCAAGGGAACAAGTACCTAACTCATGTCACGTTAGTATCAATATTAGTTTAAAATATCAAAATACATTAAAAATAACTTGAATCATAGGAATACCTTGAATAGCTCCATTTAGGGTAAAAGGATGTCAAATGTGTCATGGTAAGTCCAGAAGGAAATGATATTAGATATGAAAATGGGGGTATATTTGACATGATGTAGGCAAAAATATAGTCAAAATTGGAGACTAACAAACAGAAGGACATTGAAACCACTACAACCTCGCCCCAAACACCTTCTATCCAACAGAAAAAGGTCGACAAGGTTGCAACAAAGCACAAAGATTACTTCTTCACACCATCCTCTCATGTAGCTCGACTTGTTGAACAACCTCAACCTCAACAGGTTCGTGACAAACTTCCACAAACTGAGCAGTGCAATGTCTCCAGCAAGGCAAGCAACTCACCAAGATTCAGATTCAACAAACATTTTTTAATCTCTCCTGAGTACTCAACGCAATGGAGACCATTGCTTCCTCAGGAGGGAGGATTGATCCAGGTGGATATCAGTGGCCACCCACCTTTTCCAGCTGTCTCAAAACAATGTTTTGACAATTTTTGTAATTTACTATGTTTAGCAGTTTTTAAATTTCGGGGCCATTTTGAGGCCCTAAACGATGTTTTTGGGAAAACAGGGAGAAATATGGAATATCCTTCAATATTTCCTCCAAAATGAATCTCCTCGATGATACCTTTCCAACGGGATATCATGCGCCTAAAACGAAGAGTGTATGCAAAAGTTACGACCCCATGAAGTTGATGTACTAACTTACCCAAACAGGGCCCACATGACTTTTGGCGCTTCATCTCCTAGGGTTATTTTTTTTGGATGTCTAGGGTTTTTGGTATTACTGTTTATTGTAAAAGTGCCTTGAGAGCTTCATTTTAATCATCTTCTTGTGAATGGGAGTAGCCGTCACGTCTCTTCTCAGAGATAAGATGCCACCATTCTAACGAGTCTTTCACTCTGTATTTTTACAATCTCTGTACATTTCTTTCATTAATAGAAATTGTGTATTACTGTATCTCTGGGTTTATGGTTGCATCTCTGATACATTTCTGTTATATTATTGAATATCTGCGATATCTCTGTGCATTTCTTATTATATCTTCGCTCTCATTTCGTGCCAAAAATAATCCGGATCAATAGTCTTCCATTAGCATATTCCATAATTGGTAGTTTTAAAAGTTAAATTTCTTGACCTTAGACTTTCAATATTCTGCCATTTCTCCTACTCAAACCAAGAACCCTCTTTTCCTACGAGTTACCTTTCACTCTCATACCAGTTGTTAGAAAAAAAAATCATAGAGCAATAAAATAAAACAAATGTGGAAATAAAACATAGAAGATACACAATACAATATAAACACATATACACGTGGTTCACCTAGTGTGGGCTACATCCACCAGACAAATTTCTAGGTCCTTCCATTATTATTATCCAATAAATGAAGGGATACAACCTACAACATACCCGTTGTAACTTCATCTTCTTTCTCTCATAGTCCCCTCTCTCAGAATACGATATTCACTGACATACATAGATGCAATACAATTCCATCATAAAAGAGGGTTTCCTTCTAGGGAAAAAAAATCCTAACATAACTTCTACCATCTTATCTGTGACTTTATAATGAATGGTCGAGATTGACTACAAAATTACAATATTTTACAAGGAAATTTTCCCAAAAATTTTTCTTCGAGGGGGGGGCTCCATAAAGTGCCGCCGCTACCCATGGACCCCCCCATCAAGTAGTGGGGTCCAAACGTGGCTAAAATAATACCTATGAATTAGGAAGATAATCAGGCTCCACAACCAATAATATTTCCTCCCGAGATGGATTCCACCTCATTCTCTCCCTTTATCATGCAATACAAAACCTTCAGGTCCCAACAACAAAACCATTTATTGGCTCGCTTGCGTGCATACTTCCTAACACTGGGGGATTGATGACCCAAGGTTTGTCCAGAGTTGACCAACAAAACCTTAAGGTGTCATCATATCAATCTTCAATCTAGGATCGAAGAAGGTCTCACCCGAGATGCCATGAGAATCAGAGAGATCGTTTGATATTGTGTCAGAGATGAAGGGATAAATAATACTAGGAATCCACTCGAGCTATCATTCATACATTCCATCATAGTTCATTAACATATTAAGAACATACATCATTAACACATTGATTCATTTAACTCAAAATGAGCACAACCATTGACAAAGAGAACAACAACTTTATATTAACTCCATTAAATGGTAGCATGCATACATCAAGAGACTCATAATACAATAGGAATAGTTCGATGTGCTCCGATACATGATACAAGTGATGCACTACAATATGTTATGCACTCTCTTTTAAAATTCTACACATATTACTATATTGACTCAATTACAGACTCTCTACATTTTTTTTACAAAGACTCTCTTTTAAATCTCCTATGCTGCAGATATCACACTCTATTAACTCTCTTATGTTTCATTTTTGCTCATTTTTCTTCTTTTCTCAGCTGGTGCTCCATCTCTTTCACCTCTCCTCCACTTGGTCTAGTGATTGTCAGTTCTGCATGCTTCTACCACCTGCATACAACCCACGTAGCTTCTTAGGAGCATGGAAGTCCTAACGAACTTGACAGATCATCCATTATCTTCCCCATAATCTTTCGTATTGTCTGATTTAATCATTCGAAAAGATTTATGAATATCTTCTTTTTATTTGGCGTGCATGCGATATCTTTTCAATATTTAGTGCACAATGTAGAAATTTTATTGGTGTGTGTGCCTTATTCCATCCGTTGCGCAGCTGTTGATGCGTGTGCATTGATCTTGTGTGTGTGAAAAACTGAAGTGCGCGCATGACTGATATTCTATGCGCACTCAAACTTATCCCAAAACTTTGGTGCCAACAATGTCGATCCTATGAATCTAGCATATGATATAATTACTAAAGTTTTAAGGATTGATTAATATAACAATGACGCAGATTCATTGATTCATGGAACCTTTTCATTTAATTAATTTCTCATTCAAGAGGCATTGACCCTATATATTCATTTTTCTTTTGTATATTTTCGAAAGAGATCAGAGTCAAATTTATGTACCCAAGTGCATGAGAGGTAAATTAAAATGAGTTAACAAAGTTGATCATTTGTCATATCACATTTTTATTAGCAGTTTTAGATCATATTTCATTTAGAGGCAATAGTGATTTTTTAGGTATGATTATTTGGATAGGTTATTGTAGATTAGATTTAGTTAGTTTCACATCATTCATAGGAATATAATACATCTTAGCAAGGATTAAACTTTGTGGTTGTACATACAGTGCATAACACTTCATAACATTACATGTTCCCTTAGTGCAAACACAATATTTTAACTTTATTAGATGTATTATATTTCTATGAATGATATGCAACTAAAAAAATGTAATATACACTAACATATCCATAATCAAAATACCCTAAATAACCATTGTTTCCTTTGAATGAAATATGATCTAAAGACTAATAAAATGGTGACAAGGAAAATGCTCAACTTTGATAGCTCATTCTAATTTTCTTCTCATGCACTTGGGTCTGTGACTTTCACTCCTAACTCTTTTGACGACATGCAAAAGATAGAAGAAGCTCCAAGGTCACTACCTCTTGGATGGAAATTAAATTAATTGAAAAGGTTTCCTTGAATCAATGCTATTGTGTTGCTACTAGATTAGTCCATTTTTACAGCATTAATAAATACCGATCCAGATTAGTTCTAGATTCATAGGATCCACATAAAGGTATTGAATATTTAATTAAAAGCAATGAAATAAATACATGAAATGTAATTTCTACTTAAATAAATACATGTGTTCTCGTACAGTTTCTAGTTTGAGAAAATCCCAACCCAAACAACAAGTGTGTGACACAATTGGGGACACCTATCATTTTCATCTCAATAGATATCCCCCTTGTTTTAGTTATGGACAATTCCAACACAAGGGAGGCTTCCCAGGTGACCATATGGGGATTGCAAGGGGAGAGGTCAATAACTGAGCTATAGGTCTCGATTAGAATAACTCGAGGCTTGATGGAGGATGAGTATAGGTCAAATAAAATCTATCAATTGATATTACCTGCAAAAAAAATGTTAGAAAACCCAAACCAAGACAATATATGATAAAATAAGCCCCGAGACAAGAGGAAAATCAACAAGCAACCTTTCTGTCCCAAAATTACAACATATAATAATGATATATCAACAACAATAAAGTAATAAGAGCTGTAAATTAGATCATCAAAATCAACAATTGATATTGGATAAGAAATCTTATAATTAGTGAACAATATTCCAATGTTGAAACCACGATTTTGATGTCAAATGAAGGCTGTAAAAGAGTGTTATCAACACAGAATTATGAAATCCCTATGGCTGTAGAAATTTTTTACTACATCAATAAATTCTAACCTCTAAAAGTAAACTATCCAAACAATATCCATTCAATAATAGATTAATTATCACAATTTACAAGCAATTTTCAATGGTATAGTAGAGAAAATGTGTAAGAGAGAGTGTTTGTTGCAGCCCTAATGGTTGTAGCCTAATGTTTATTACAACATAATAATCACTTGACCAATTAATACTCCCTTGAAGAACAAGAGAGTCTAAATCATGTAAAAATCAAATCCAACTTGAACAATTCCAAAACGCCAATTTCACGTTTAGCAATGCAACGATTAACAATCTCCAATGCAAATATTAGTGCCTTGTTATTGGGTAAATGGAGTCTCTTCCTTGGAAGGAAAACAAATCAAAGAGGAAGAAGAGATTTTTTGTGAAGATTTAAACCCTTATAAAACCCAACAACAACCCTTCCAAATCGTCTAGCTTTGAATCCAAGATGAACTAGGGTTTAAAGTTTCTTTAGGGGTGTAAACCCTCTCACTTCCTAGATAAATAAACCCTAGCTAATCCTTGCAACAAGAGTGTAACCCTTCTTACTTCTTGTTTCAAGAATTATAGCCCTTCAATAACAAAGAAGAAATAAAACTTGGTGGAGGGTGTAAAGCCTTTTACTCCTCCTAGGGTTTAAAATATTTTTCTTGAATTTAAACAAACAAGACAACAATTAATTGCATAAATTACTTATGAAATCCAAGAGAAAGCATGCAAAAAACCATTACTACCAAGAAATCATCCAACGTTTTTCCAAGAGAGACTACCAAGAGAAATCTCTAGCCTTTAATGCTCCAAATAACAAGTATTGCATCCATTTGCACAAGAAAAAGAGAGAGAGTGAATTGCCAAAGATGGTGGAAATTTGAGTCCAAAGAGTATCATTGTCAAGTGATGAGTTATGTCCAAATGAAAATGACTTGCCTCATATTTATATGAGGAAAACCAAGTGATAGTTTGTCCACATTACAATTCTAACACCCCCCATCCCAATTGAGGGATATTACGGTGTAGAATACACATAAAAATGAAATTTACAACTAACTAATTTAATTCTTTTACTGTTATCCGATTTCTTGTAGCTTACAACTACAAATTAAAATAGATTTAGCTATTGTCTATAACCATAAAATAGATTCAACTAAAACATATCAAAATAATATGAATGCATCTTAATAATTTACACAATAACACACAAATCATTCTCAAATGCACAGAGTTCTTGCACAACAAATAAACTCATGAAATAACTCAACAATGAGATAAAACACTTATCTTTTAATAGTGGATATGAAATCAGATGCTTAGGACGGAGGTTCCACCCAACCATAGACTGATTGTTCCAAATCTCAACAATCAGTCACCCTCAAGCCGATGCTAGTAATCCACAAAAGAGGGTGGTCTCTCACAATCTACTCATAGCTCATAAAACTCACAACCCATTGATATCTTCCTACAACTATCCCAATTTTCTACCAACTCTCTTCCTCTTGACTTTCTCAACCCAAGGAATGTACCTCTTCACTGATCCTAGTCCCTCAGAATCTCTCAGCTGGTAACTCAATGGAATTTTTTTCTAGGAAAACTACCAACAAACCAATAACAAACACTTATTGTTTTAGTGCAACTCACACATGAGTTCAATCTTCATGCCTAACAACCTGACTCTTCAGTTTCTAGCTCCAAATATGCTCCAATACGATCCAACTTGCTCTAGAATTTTCCCTCCATGGTTGCACCAACTCCAAGCTCTCTTTCTTCCTCTCTACTTGCTCCTCATGCATCAAACTCAAAGTTTAAAACTGCCCTCCCAACCCATACAAATTTCCTCTCTTTGGCTTGCCTTTCTTGACTCACACTCTTCCCCAAGTTGATTGTACTCAACCCCCATGTGCCCAATAACTTTGGGATGTGATTACTTACACCCACCCTCTTACATGTATTCAATGATCGACTTTGGGAACACTCAATAAAAAATGGGAAGGTTCATATACAAATAGAAAATTTAGGAAAATGGGTTGAATTAATATACATGTGCAATTTCTCCTTGGACCCCTCTTGTCCATTATCGTAGACACTCTTATCGCTTGTGGATTAATTCAACGCCCATCTCTTTTCCATGTCGCCTCAACAACTGACATCACATTTTTATTGTTAAAACATATAAATACAAGTTGCATATTACATCGCTTGGTCATGGCCACATATTAGATCTGCATAAGCATTAGTTAAATTGGGGATTCTATTGGGGATGTTACATTCCCCCTTCCCTGTAATTTTGCGTCGTCCTAGGTGCAAACTATATATATATATATATATATATATATATATATGCAAATTTACATCACAATATTTAGAAAATAAAATTTTGCAATTTTACAAATCCAACAGGAGTCCCAACCAAAATCTCATGTTCCTCTCAACTTGTCGACCCAAGGAATGAGCCATTCTTTTATCAGGGATAACCTAAGGGATGTACCATCCATTTATCAAGGTGAACCCAAGGAATAATCCATTTGTTTATCAAGGTCCCCGAAACAGTTGGTTATGACCCTGAGATGTGGTTATGAAACTCTAGCTGCTCAAAATCGAGTCTTGCATTCCATTTTCTTCAAAATTGTCAAAACTTTATGGGTATTATGCCCGCATGTTTTCCTCATGCTCCCATGTAGCATATTCAATACCGTAGTATGTCCATTGAACCTTTACCATCCCTATGGCCTCGTTCTTGAGGACTTTGAATTTCCAGTGCAGGATGTGTACTAGTACCACCCGAAAATCCCCTTCATGCTCCACTTGGATCACATTCCAACCAATTATGTGGTTAGGGTCAGGAACATATTTCTTTAATAATTATACATGGAATAAATTATGCACTCTCACAGATGCAGGAAATGCTAACATGTATTCAATTGGCCCTATATTTTCTAATATTTCAAAAGGTCCACAATATCTCGCTGCTAACTTTGGGCAACTTCCTAATTTGATTAAAATTCTCTTTGGATTCACTTTTAAAAACACATTTTCTCCCACTTTAAAATATTTGAAAACTATGTTCTTGTATGCATAACTTTTCTTCCTATCCTGGGAAACCTTTGAATTTTGCTTTATCTTTTCTATCTACTCTTCCATTTACTTTAACAATTATGTCCTAACAACTGCTTTGTTTGCTGGATTATCCCAACTCACCGGAGTGTTATATTTTCTTCCATACAATGCTTCAAATAGACTCATTTTCAATGAGAATTGATATCCATTGTTGTAGGAAAATTCAACTAAATGAATATAATCTTCCCACTTTGATGGCTGATCCATCACATACATTCTAAGCATGTCGTCAATTATATTGTTAGTCTTTTATGTTTTCCCATCTGACTCTGGGTGATATGTTGTACTTAGATTTATATTTGTCCCAAATCCCTTGAACAAACCTTTCAAAAAAATTGAAGTAAACTTTGGATCCCTATCTGAAACCATTTCCTTAGGCAATCCATGTAGCCTAGCAACTTCTTTCATATATATATATCTGCAATATTTTTTTCCTTGTGTGTAGTCTTTAATTGAATAAAATGTGTTTCCTTAGTCAATTTATCCACCACCACCATGATGGAATCATGCTGCTTCACTGTTCTGGAAAGATTTGTAATAAAACCCACTATAACAACTTCCCACTTCCATTCCAGAATGATAAATGGTTGTAGAAAACATGCTGGGTGCCTATGTTTAGTCTTCACTTTCTTACACTCTAGACATTTGGATATGTAATTAGCCACTTCTTTCTTCATTCTTGGCAAAAAAAATTGTCTTCTTACAACTGCAATTGTTTTCTGATATCCTGGGTTGATCCAGATGGATATTGGTGGCCACCCACCTATTCCAACTAGCTCCTCGTGTCCACTTTTGTTCAACACGTCTTTCTGTACTGCTTTATAATTGTGAGTTATACACTTCTAGGGTTGTCTGAAGCCTCACACATTCTCCAGGTGGATATGGGTGGCCTCTCACCTAATCCAACTGGCCTATTTTGTATGTTTTCATGTTAGCACATCTTGTTGTACTTTCAGGGCTGTTTTGGAGCCCTAAACATTGTTTTTTTGACTCGCCACAGTCAGACTCTAGACATAGTCATAGTTTTATGAAAAACTTTGTAGTTCTCTGAAATACCTTTCCAACGGGCTATCACCCGTCTAAAATGGAGGTCGTATGCAAAAGTTATGACCCTAGGAAGTTGAGGTACCAAATTACACCAACTTACCCATAGGACCCACATGAATTTTGGCGTTTCACCTTCTAGGGTTAGGTTTTTGGATGTCTACGGTTTTTGAATTCATGAGTAATATGAAAAGGGCCTATGGAGCCTCATTGTAATCCATTCTTCTCAGATGGATGCGTATAGAAACTAAATCTCTTCTCAGAGATAGCTACCACCATTCGAGCAAGTTTCAGTTCTGCGGTTTTACAGTTTCAACCTATTTCATTATTTAATAGAATATATTGTTCACTGAATATTTGTGTTATCCTTCCTATCTCTGTGTTTATGGTATTCAGTCTGTAATCAGTTCGTTCTCTCCTAAATCCTGATCAGTGGTATCAAAGTAGTCTATTCTTCATTTATTTTTCTTCGTGCACGTCCTCAACAAGGTCTGGGTACAAGAAGTTGAGACTCAAACCAATCAAGCCATTATCATATCGGTCACGCCGAGCTCGACAAAAACCCAAGGGAGACGAAAATAAATATGATGGAGTAGGAGATCCTATTAAAATGTTGCTCGAGGAATCCCTTGCACGAAAAAGGAACGAAATGATGGAAAAATTCACGTAGAGCCTTCGACGGTTGCCCACGTGAGAAGCATATGCATCAGGCGGCCATGCAACCCCCTTCAAGGTACAAGTAAATTTTGATATCCCATTATTTGAAGGACTGATAGATGTGGATGTTGTAGATAAATGGTTAAACCTGATCGAAGGATATTTTTCGGTCCACAAATTTTTTGATCGGGAAAATATCACTTTTTCACTCCTCAAGGTCATTCCCCATGTTAAAGATTGGTGGGATACCTACTCTGAGCAAAGGGCTGTGGAGGAATCTGCAATTTTTGTAGTGCCCCCTACATTGGATTTCTTCTGGGACGCCATTAAAGAATAGTAATACTGTGTTGGAAGCTACAAGGACTAGCACACCAGATGGAACACCCTACGTCAAGAAAGGGACCAGACAATACCAAACTTCACCAATATTTTCCATACCCTCTGCACCAAATTTGGTATTAAATATTCTGAGCATCATATGGTGCTCAAATATTGCAACTATTTTCATAGATACATTCAAACAAAAATGGAGTTCCTGGACATCGCCTCATTGGGCACAACTTATAGATACGTTGTCAAGATCGAGCAAAAATTTAGGCAGAAACGATGAGAGTTTAAGCAGAAATTTAAGAAGAAATTTAAACAGGGAAAAGGAAACCCCAACCCACACAACATGGGAGCAATTCACGATGGCCGCACTCAGGACAATCTGTCCAAGCCACAACACAAGAAGGGCAATGAGAAGATGAAGAAGGACACAGGAAAATGGTGTGAGTACCATAAAAGTCCTTGGCACACCATCGACAAATGCCGCTCCAAGCAGTCCCTCATGGTTGAGATGAAGGCTTCCGAGTCAGAGGTCGATTCTAATTTTGAGTCAAATATTGAAGGAGGGAAGCAGATTATCGATGCTGAACCCAGTTCCACGGTCGCTACCACCAAATTTCGGCCAAGCGAACTAAAAGAACGAGAGGAAGGGGAATGCCTCTTTCACTCGTAGATGTGGTTCAAGGGGGATTCAATTCACTTCATTGTCGACAACGGTAGTCAGAAGAACCTGATTTTAGTAGAGTTTGTCAAGCGACTGAACCTACCAACAACACCACACCTGCAAACCTACACCATCGACTAGCTTTTTCAAGGAAGAGATCTCTGTGTCAACCAACAACGTCATCTGTCCTATGACATCAAGCCTTTCAAATATGAGGTACTGTGTAATATTGCACCCCTTGAAGTTTTTTATGTTCTTTTAGGACAACCATATTTGTGGAAGTGTCATGTTATGTATGGATCTAGACCCCGTAGTTTTATTATTACTTTGGGTAGACAATTGTACAAGATCCCAGAGGTGGCACCGCCTACTGCTATTTCTTTAATCTATGCTAAGCAATGCAGTAAGGTGATTTCACTGATCAGGAAGTTCATCTTCTTTGTGACCTGTGCTCATAGTAAGCAGAAGGTTGTCACCACATTAGTGGCCTCTACACAACGCCTCTCTTTGTAGCAGAAGAAAGTGGACGTGATCGTGGAAGAATGCATAGACATCTTCGTCTCACCTATAGGGGTACCGACACACTGCCAAGTCAAGCATCCAATTGCTCTGACCCCCGACGCACCTCTACCTAATGGACCAGTCTATCGGTGCTCGCTAATGGAGAATGGAAAAATCAGGTGTCATATCCAAGAGCCGCTTCAAAAGGGGCACATCAGACCTAGATCCTCTCCTTGTGGAAGCCCGATTGTACTGGTGCAGAAGAAGGATGAGACTTGGCGACTTTGCATTTATTATAGAGCCTTAAACAAAATCACAGTCAGGAACCAATACCCCATTCCTGAGATTGATGACCTTCTTGACCAACTCAAGGGGGAAAAATTCTTCAAAAATATTGAATTGAAGTTTGGCTACCACCAAGTTCCCATCGAACCAACTGATATCTGGAAGACAACCTTCAAGTCTAAAGAAGGTCTTTACGAATGGCTAGTCACACCCTTTGGCTTAACAAATGCACCAACCACTTTCATGCGGTTGATGGATGATGTATTGAGACCCTTCACAAACTTCGTTGTGGTAGTATATTTGGATGGCATCCTTATCTTCAATAGAACGTGGGAGAATCACATGCGACATATTCAACAGGTTTTGAGCACTCTTTGGCAACACAAGCTTTATGCCAACTTGGAAAAATTCTCTTTTAGCATGAACATGGTCGAGTACCTGGGCTAAATTGTTTATGAGCATGGGGTACATGTTGATCCAGCTAATATCCAAGTCATCCGTGACTGTCCAGCACTGACCACACTGAACGAGCTCAGAGCTTCTTGGGGTTCACTAATTTTTACAGACGGTTTGTGTTGGGATTCTCCCATATTGCATGGGCCCTCAACTAGGTGACCAAGGGCGGTGGTAGGGCCAAGTTCGTGTGAGGGAAGGAGAAGCAACAAGAATTCAAAGATCTGAAACATTGTTTGTGCTTAACTCCAGTCCTCTCCTTACCTGATCTACTACAACCATTCAATATTGAGACTGATGCTTATGACTATGCCGTGGGCGCAATTCTCACTCAACACGGACATCTGGTGGCATACCATAGTGATACACTCTCTGATACTATCCGGAAATAACCCACCTATGACAAGGAAATGTATTCCATTGTACAAGATTTCCGTCAATGGAAACATTACATTCCAGGGACAGAGACGATCATACACACTTTTCACAAGCCTCTGCAGTTCATACAGACACAGGGAAAATTGCAGAACGACCACCATAATAAGTGGTCTACCTACCTGCAACAGTTCCATCTCAAAATCAAGTATAAGACATGTATCTCCAATCATGTCGTTGACTGCCTCAATCAACCTCCTGTGGCTGCACTTACCACTGTGCTCCATTCCTGTGGAAATGAAACATCGGAGTGGCCCCAACTTTACCAACAAGATTCAAACTTTGCCACCACATATCAAATCTTGGGTACATGCACCATTGCCAATGATTTTCACATTCAGGACTAACTCTTATGCCACCTGGGCCATCTCTGTGTTCCTACAAGAGAGCGTGCAAAGCTGATCTGGGAAGCCCACTTCAGTCGACTGACATGACATTTTGGTGTAGATAAAACTATGGTCATTCTTTAGAAACATTTTTATTGGACAAAACTTCGACAGGACATCAACAAGTATATCAGATCTTGCATTGTTTGTGCCATTACCAAGCCGACCATTAAGAAGCAAGACTTATACACCCCTCTTCCTATTCCATATAAGTCATGGTAATCCATATCCATGGATTACATGTCTGGTTTTCCATACACCAAGCACGGAAATGACTGCGTGTTTGTGGTCGTTGATTAGTTTTCAAAGATGGCCATCCTCACAACCTACAAGAAGAATGTCACGGTGGAAGATACTGCCAAGCTATTCTTCGAACGAGTTTGGGTTCACTTTGGGATACCACAGACCATCATCTCTGACTGAGACAATGGGTTCCTCAACACCTTTTGGTCAAGTCTCTGGTCTCAGTTGGACACCAAGCTCATGAAATCCACTTCTTTCCACCCCCAAATCGATGGCCAAATCGAGGTCGTCAATCATATGATTGTGCACATCCTGCGCATGTACAATTATAAGCATCACCGTACATGGGATGAGAGTATCTCATATGTCCAACACATTCACAACAGGGTTCTCCATAGTTCCACTGACCATATTCCACTTCAGGTGGGTCTGGGATTCCAACCCTTGGGACCCATTGATGTTGCACTTCCTCTTGCCACCACACAAATAGAATCTTCCCCTAATCAGTCTGCGGTTGACAAAGCCACTAGATTCATTGAGAGGATTCAACACATTCTCCAATAGGTCCAGGATATTTTGCAGAAATCTAATGCTAAGTACAAGCAGTGCCATGATAAACATATGGTACCACACCAGTTTCAGGTTGGCGACAAAGTATGTTTACATTTGCAGAAGGAGCATCTCACCGGGCCCCATCGGAAGCTTCTTCCAGTTCTTTATGGGCCTTAGACTATCACCAAGGCTGTGGGTAGCAATGATTTTGAGCTAAAGACTCCACCCTTCCTTGGTATGCATCCAATATTTAATGTGGACCTCCTTCAGCCATATTTTCCACCATTATTGGACACCTCTGAGATCATCAAACAACTGACACCAACATAGCTCAACCCTGACATCATGGAACAAGCATCCACCGATCAGATAGTGGACACAGAGGTCAAGAGCACTCGCCAACAGTAGATCCAACTTTATCGGGTTGTCAAGGCTGGGCAACTCCTACACCAAGGAAAGTGGCTCACCCAGGGCCAAATTCAGCAGAAGTTTCCTCACCTGATGGGGGAACTCAACGCAATGGAGACCATTTCTTCCTAAGGGGGGAGGATTGATCCAAATGGATATTGGTGGCCACCCACCTATTCCAACTAGCTCCTCGTGTCCGTTTTTGTTCAACAGGTCTTTCTTTACTGCTTTATAATTGTGAGTTCTACACTTCTAGGGTTGTCTGAAGCCTCACACATTCTCCAGGTGGACATGGGTGGCCTCTCGCCTAATCCAATTGGCCTATTTTGTATGTTTTCATGTCAACACATCTTGTTGTACTTTCAGGGCTGTTTTGGGGCCCTAAACATTGCTTTTTTGACTCACCATAGTCAGACTGTAGACAGAGTCACATTCTGATGACAGAATGTGTAGCTCTCTGAAAGACCTTTCCAACAGGATATTATGTGCCTAAAAAGGAGTTTGTATGGAAAATTTACGACCCTAGGAAGTTGAGGTACCAAATTACACCAACTTACCCATAGGGCCCAGATGAATTTTAGCATTTCACCTTCCAGGGTTAGGTTTTTGGATGTCTAGGGTTTTGGCATTCATGAGTAATATGAAAAGGGCCTATGGAGCCTCATTCTAATCCATTCTGCTCAGACGTATGCACGTAGAAACCACATCTCTTCTCAGAGATATCTGCCACCATTCGAACAAGTTTCAGTTCTGTAGTTTTCAGCTTCAACCTATTTCATTATTTAATAGAAGATATTGTTCACTGAATATTTTTGTTATCCTTCCTATCTTTGTGTTTATGGTATTCAGTCTGTAATCAGTTTGTTCTTCTCCTAAATCCATATCAGTGGTATCAGAGCAATTTTCTCTTCATTTATTTTTCTTCGTGCATGTCCTCGACAAGGTATGGGTACAAGAAGTTGGGACTCGAACCAATCGAGCCATTACCAAATCATTCGTGCCGAGCCTGACAAAAACCCATGCGATACGAAAATAAAGATGATGGAGAAGAAGTTCCTACTAAAATGTTTCTCAAGGAATCCCCCGTGCGAAAAAGGAACGAAATGATGGACAAATTTGCGCAAATCCTTCGATGGTTTCCCACAAGAGAAGCATCTTCATCAGGTGGCCATGCAACCGCCTTCAAGGTACAGGTAAATTTTGATATTCCATTATTTGAAGGACTGATAGATGAAAATGTTGTAGATAAATGGTTAAACCTGCTCGAAGGATATTTTTTGGTCCACAAATTTTTCGATCGGGAAAAGATCACTTTTTCACTCCTCAAGGCCGTTCCCCATGTTAAATACTGGTGGGATACCTACTCTGAGCAAAGGGTCGTGGAGGAATCTACAATTTTTGTAGTGGCCACTACATGGGATTCCTTTCGGGACGCCATTAAAGAACAATACTACCCTGTTGGAAGCTACGAGGACTAGTACACCAGATGGAACACCCTACGTCAAGAAAGGGACCAGACAGTACCATACTTCACCAATATTTTCCATACCCTCCACACCAAATTGGGTATCAAATATTCCGAGCATCATCTAGTGCTCAAATATCGCGATTGTTTGCATAGATACATTCAAACATAAATGGAGTTCCTGGACATCGCCTCATTGGGCACAATTTATAGATATGCTGTCAAGATCGATCATAAATTTAAGAAGAAACAATGAGAGTTTGGATCTGCATACCCATCACAGCCGAAGCAGGGAAAAGGAAACCCCAACCCACACAGCAGGGGACCAAGTCACGATGGCCTCCCTCAGGACAATCCGTCCAATCTGCAACACAACAAGGGAAACAAGAAGACGAAGAAAGACACGAGAAAATGGTGTGAGTACCATAAAAGTGCTTGGAACAATACCGATGAATGCCTCTCTAAGAAGTCCCTCGTGGCCGAGCTAAAGGATTCCGAGTCAGAGGCCGATTCTGATTTCGAGTCAAATCTTGAAGGAGGGAAGCAGATTATCGATGCTGAACCCAGTGCCACGCTCTCTACCACCAAAGTCCGACCAAGCAAACGAGAAGAACCCGAGGAAGGGGACCGCCTCTTTCATTCACATATGTGGGTCAAGGGGGATCCAATTCACTTCATTGTCGACAACGGTAGTCGAAAGAACTTGATTTCAGCAGAGGTCATCAAGTGACTGAACCTACCAACGACACCACCCTTACAACCCTACACCATCAACTGGCTTCATCAAGGAAGAGATATTTGTGTCAGCCAACAGTTCCATATGTCCTATGACATATAGCCTTTCAAATATGAGGTATTGTGTGATATTTATCCCCTTGAAGTTTTTGATGTTATTTTAGGACAACCATATTTGTGGAAGCGTCATCTTGTGTATGATTCTAGACCCCACAGTGTTATCATTACTTTGGGTAGACAATTGTACATGATCCCAGAGGTGGCACCACCTACTGTTATTTCTTTAATCTTTGCTAAGAAATGCAATAAGTTCATTTCACAAACCGTGAAGTTCGTCTTCTTTGTGATTCGTTCTCATAGTAAGCAAAAGGTCATTTCCACATCCGTGGCCTCTACACAATGCTTCTCTTTGCAGTAGAATCAAGTGGAAGGGATCTTGGAAGAATACAAAGACATCTTCGTCTCACCTACAGGGGTATCGACACATTACCAAGTCAAGCATCCAATTGATCTGACCCCCGACGCACCTCTACCTAATGGACCAGTCTACCGGGGCTCGTTGATGGAGAATAACGAAATCAAGCATCAGATCCAATAGTTGCTTCAAAAGGGGCACATCCGACCCAACTCATCTCCTCGCAGAAGCTCGATTGTACTGGTGCAGAAGAAGGATGGGACTTTGCAACTTTGCATTGATTACAGAGCCTTAAACAAAATCACAGTCAGGAACCACTACCCCATTCCTAGGATTGATGACCTTCTTGACCAACTTAAGGGGGAAAAATTATTCAACAAGATTGACTTGAAGTCTAACTACCACCTGGTTCTCATCGAACCAACTGATGTCTAGAAGACAACCTTCAAGTCTAAAGAAGGTCTCTATAAATGGATAGTCATGCCCTTTGTCTTAACAAATGCACCATTCACTTTCATGCGGTTGATGGACGATGTATTGAGACCCTTCACCAACTCCTTTGTGGTAGTATATTTGGATGACATCCTCATATTCAACAGAACATGGGAGGAGCACATGCGGCATATTCAACAGGTTTTGAGCAGTCCGCAACAACACAAGCTTTATGCCAACTTGGAAAAATTCTCTTTTGGCATGAACATGGTCCAATAACTGGGATACATTGTTGATGATAATGGGGTACATGTTGATCCAGATAAGATCCAAGTCATCCATGACTGGCCAGCCCCGACCACACTGACCGAGCTTCGAAGCTTCTTGGGGATCACCAATTTTTACCGACGGTTCATGTTGGGATTCTCCCATATTGCATGGGCCCTCAGCCAGGTGACCAAGGGTGGTAGGGACAATTTCGTGTGGGGGAAGGAGGAACAATGAGCATTCGAAGATCTAAAACATCGTTTGTGCTCAACTCCAATCCTCTCCTTTCCCGATCTGCAACAACCATTCAAGATTGAGACTGATGCATATGACTATGTTGTGAGCGCAATTCTCACTCAACACGGGCATCCAGTGGCATACCATAGTGAGACACTCTCTGATACTATCCGTAAATACCCCATCTATGACAAGGAAATGTATTCCATTGTACAATCCTGTCGTCAATGGAAACATTACATTTTGGGGACAAAGACGATCATACACATTGATCACAAGCCTCTACAGTTCATATAGACACAGGGGAAATTGCAGAATGACCTCCATCAGAAGTGGTCCACCTACCTGCAACAATTCCATATCAACATCAAGTATAAGATAGGTATGTCCAATCATGTTGCTGACTGCGTTAGTCGACCTGTTGTGGCTGCACTTACCACTGTGCTCCATCCCTGTGGACATGAAACATCAGAGTGTCCCCAACTTTACCAGTAAGATCCGGAATTCACCACCACATATCAGCTCTTGGGTACAAATGCTACTGTAACTAATTTTCACATTCATGATAGACTCTTATGCCACCTGGGCCATCTCTATGTTCCTACAAGCGAGCGTGCAAAGAGGATTTGGGAAGCCAACTACATTCGGGTGGTAGGACATTTTGGCGTAGAGAAAACTGTGGATGTTCTTCAGAAACATTTTTATTGGCCAAAACTTCGATAGGATGTCAGAAAGTATATCAGATCTTGCACTGCCTGTGCCATTGATAAGACGACGATCAAGAATCAAGGCTTATGAACCCCTCTTCCTATTCTAGAGAAGTCGTGGGAATCCATTTCCATGGATTACATGTTTGGTTTGTCGTCCACCAAGCATGGAAATGGCTGTGTGTTTTTGGTTGTTGATCGGTTTTCGAAGATGGCCATCCTCACAGTCTGCAAGAATAATTTCACAGTGGCAGATATTGCCAAGCTCTTCTTCAAATGAGTTTGGGTTCACTTTGGTATACCACAGACCATCATCTCCGACCGAGACATCACGTTCCTCAACACCTTTTGGTTGAATCTCTGGTTTCTATTGGATACCAAGCTCATGAAATCCACTTCTTTCTACCCCCAAACCTATGGCCAAACCGAGGTTGTCAATTGGATGAATGTGCACATCCTGCGCATGTACAATTCTAAGCATCCCCATACATGGGACAATAATCTCCCATATGTCCAACACAATTACAACAAGGCTCTCCATAGTTCCACCGACCATATCCCATTTCAGGTGGGTCTGGGATTCCAACCCTTGGGACCCATTGATGTTTCACTTCCTCTTTCCCCCACATAGACAAACTCTTCCCCTGATCAGTCCGCGATAAAAAAATCCACCAAATTCATTGAGAGGATTTATCATATCCTCCAATAGGTTCAGGAGATTTTGGAGAAATCCAATTCTAAGTACAAGCAACGCCATGATAAACACAGGGTACCACACCAATTTCAGGTTGGTGAAAAAGTCTGGTTACATTTGCAGAAGGAGCGTCTCACCGACCCCCATCGGAAGCTATTTCCACTTCTTTATGGGCCTTACACTATCACCAAGGCCATGGGTAGCAATTATTTTGAGATCAACACTCCACCCTTCCTTGGTATGCATCCAATATTCAATGTGGACCTCCTTCAACCATATTTTCCACCATTATTGGACACCTCTGAGATCGCTGAACAACTGAAACCAATAGAGTTCAAACCTGACTGTATGGAACAAGCATCCACCAATCAGATAGTGGACACACAGGTCAAGGGCACTCGCCAGCAACAGATCCATCTTTATCGGGTTGTCAAGGCCGATAACTCCTACACCAAGGCAAGTGGTTCACCCGGGGCCAAATTCAACATAAGTTTCCTCACCTGATGGGGAAACTCAATGCAATGGAGACCATTGCTTCCTAAGGGGGGAGGATTGATCCAGATGGGTATTGGTGGCCACCCACGTATTCCAACTGGCTCCTTGTGTCCATTTTTGTTCAACACGTCTTTCTGTACTTCTTTATAATTGTGAGTTCTACACTTTTGGGCTATTTGAAGCCGCACACATTCTCCAGGTGGATACAGATGGCCTCTCTCCTAATCCAACTGACCTATTTTGTATGTTTTCATGCCAACACATCTTGTTATACTTTTAGGGCTGTTTTGGGGCCCTAAACATTGTTTTTTTGACTCGCCACAGTCAGACTGTAGACAAAGTCACATTCTGATGGAGAAATGTGTAGTTCTATGAAAGGCCTTTCCAATAGGCTATCATGCGCCTAAAATAGAGGTCGTATGAAAAATTTATGACCCTAGGAAATTGAGGTACCAAATTACACCAACTTACCCATAGGGCCCACGTGACTTTTGGCATTTCACCTTCTAGGATTAGGTTTTTGGATGTTTAGGGTTTTGGCATTAATGAGTAATATGGAAAGGGCCTATGTAGCCTCATTGTAATCCATTCTTCTTAGACGGATGCGTGTAGAAACCACATCTCTTCTCATATATAGCTACCACCATTCAAGCAAGTTTCAGTTCTGCAGTTTTATAGTTTCAACCTATTTCATTATTTAATAGAAGATATTGTTCACTGAATATTTGTGTTATCCTTCCTATCTCTGTGTTTATGGTATTCAGTCTGTAATCAGTTCGTTCTGCTCCTAAATCTGGATCATGGTTGCCCAACATATGGTACATTATGCATTTCCTTCAACAATGCATTTTTCATCTTATTGGAATTCGACATATATATCTTACCTTTGTACATGAGAATTCCATATTCTTTCATCTCATAAGAATTAAATCTCTGCAAAAAATTATCTTACTGTAATATCTCTTTTACTTTTAGATAATGTTGATCTGAATTTGTTGCTGCAATAATTTGATCTTTTATATCAGTCCTATGCATGCTGATTTCTTCAACATGCACTTCATGAGCTTTCCTGTTGAGTGCATCAACCACTTGATTTTCCTTTCCCTTTATATGCTTAATTTCGAAGTCATATTCACTTAGAAATTCCAACCATCTAATTTGTCTACCATTTAGTGTTGGTTGTCCAAAAAAATGCTTCAGACCATAGTGGTATGTCCTTAGCTCAAATTGTTTACCCATGAGGTAATGCCCCCACATTTTCAATGCATGCACAATTGCTGCTAATTCTAGATCATGGGTAGCATAATTTCTTTCATGCTCTTTTAATTTTATGGACTCATAGCATACCACATGATCCTTTTCACTGAGAACCCCACCAAGTTCTTCCTTGCATGCATCATTTCACAAAACAAAATCTTCATCTGGATCTACAATATTCAATATCGACGCACTTGTCAATATTTTCTTCAACTGCTGAAAACTCTCTTCACACTTGAAATTCCATTCGAATTTCACTCTCGCCTTTTGCAAAGAAGTGATTGGACTTGTAATCTTTGAGAACCCATTTATGAATCTTCAATAATAACCTACAATACCCATAAATGATCTAATCTCTGCCACATTATTTGGCGTTGGCCATCCTCTAATAGCTTCTATCCTCTTAGGATCAACTTCTATCCATGCTGCTGAAATTATATGCCCCAAGAAGTGAATCTTCTTTTGGTAAAATATGCACTTAATTAGATTAACATACAATTTATGCACTCTTAACACTTATAACACCATTCTTAAATGTTTCTCATGTTCCTCTTCTGACTTAGAGTAGACAAGAATTTCATCTAGGAACACAATCACAAACTTGTCCAAGTACTCCTTGAACACTCCATTCATTAAACACATAAAGACTGTTAGGGCATTTGATAGTCCAAATGGCACTACCATGAATTCATAATTCCCATATATTGTCCTGAATGTTGTCTTGTTGATATTTTCTCCATTTATCCTTGAAGATATACAGATCTCAAGTCAATCTTGGAAAATATTCTTGCACCTTTCAGTTGATCAAACAAATCCTCAATTCTTGGCAAAGGATATATTTTTTCTTTATGGTGACCTTATTAAGTTGTCTGAAATCAATACACACCCTTAAGGTTCCATCTTTATTCTTCACAAAAATCACGGGGGCTCCCCAAGGTGACACACTTGGGTGTATATGTTGATACTGAGAGGGGGGTGAATCAGTATCAAGTACAATTTAAAACCTTTTTCAACTTATACTTAAACCATTCAACTTTATCCAATGAGAAATGAACACTAGTATAAGAGTTACACCAATACACCATAATACACCATGCACAATATATGAGAAATAATCAATAGTTATTGTTCAAGGGAAGTAATGAATTCCAAAGGTAGCTACAACTTCCAAATGTAAAGGGAGGGATAAACCTCCAAGAGGAAGATACAATCCTCCAATATCAAGAGAGAGTTGAACTCTCCATCCTTGCCCCTTCCTTCCACCCAAGAATATATGAGAGATAATAAAACTTTACATTAAATCATCACCATCAACCAATCATCACATAGAACCTGACAATGCTTCTTGAGACTTCTTCAATTTATGAAATTCTTCAATTCTTGGAGTACTCTGATCCTGTAGATAATATTACTCAATGTATTCTCTGAAACTCCTCCAATTTTCACTCCTTGAATCCTCCCCAAAAAGAGGTTATAGAAAGAATGGTAGACTTTATTCAATTCTAGTCTATTTAGGAGAGTGAAATTGCACAGAATGCCCCGCGCTCAATAATTAACATCTGATTCTGTGTTAGGGTTTTAACCCGCACATAGGTAGATCGATATATTTGGATGTAATAAAGGTAAATATTAATAAGACCTTTCAATAAAATAGAATAAGGCGGATGTAAGAAGACCTAATAGAAGCTTCCGCTTCTAGAAGGATCTTCCTCTAGATGCTTCTCTTGATAGACATATTTAGTATAAATAAGGGTCGAGGGTATGAAAACCCTAGCTTGGAGATTATTGTAATAGAGCGTTGCTCGAATGGAGGTTGCCCCCTCGAAGAGGCCTGTGCACATTGCTTTTTGAATCAAAGTGCTATTTCTATTGTTGTTCTTATATTATTTCTTTGTTATTGTGGAGATTATGTTGGTTATATTACTGTTATTCTGCCATTTCTAGCATTTTATTTATGTTCTGCATACTTTTTATATCTGGTATATTACAAGTGGTATCAAAGCACTTTCCTTGGCAGAAATTGTGGGAAATTGTTTCAGGGTAGAGACGTATTCCAACGTCTTTAAGCCACAAAGATTTGTCGTTACGCGCATAAACCCACGGTTGAGGGATTCATACATGCAGGAAATACAAGTGGTTCTTAAGTGCACATCTGTTGGCCACCCGTGTAACCGTTGTTGGTACCCCTTCGAGTGGTAGCGCATCAGACAACACCTGTGTATGGATCGAACTAGATTTCCTGAAGCCCTCTTTAGATAAACCGATCGGCTACCTGACTGCTATAGTGCCACTGAGAACAACACTCGGGAAGATACTCTCTATTACCTGGGTAGTCGGGTAGTACGGATAAGGGTACGGTCTATCCTCCTTAGTTATTTCCCTGAGATATTGGGCCAAGTACTACTGTTGGACCCCGCACGTATATCAGAGAGCTATAGCACAGGGCAAACCCTTGAATACCTAACTTTTGGGGGATAGAAACATAAACAAATTAAAACAAACAAGATCTATTGCCACGCAACTGTGTTCGGGTTGCCAAGTAAATACACATTTCTTTCTGGTTAAGCATTTGGGGATTTCATCACTGCAGTATTCTTCAGACCGGAGTACAACTCCAAAAAAAAAAGTCTGAAATTTTTTTCACCATTATTTGAGACCTATTCCATTGGATTCATCTCTTCTCACTTATCACATTCATCCATATCATTTTTCAGCAAAATTTTTGACCCCTCCCGCCCCTTTTCAGTTCACCCATCCTCATGGCCCATACTCGTAGCTAAGACCTGGAAGCTTGCTTCAACACCTTGCAATATGGTTTCCTCGAGACCTAAAAAGAAGTGAAACAACTCAGTGCTATTGTTGCCTCCATCGATTCATCCATCAATACAACCATGTAGTCCTCAATGGAGGAAGTCAAACAAGAACTGACCACCCAACTTGAATCTGTCTTTGCATCACTTTGCACCAAACTAAATATCCCTATAGATGACCGTTTCTCTGATGCACCTCCAAAGACTGAAGGTGAACATTCCTCCCATTCCCATACCTTTCAGCCCCATCACTTTCAACATGACCTACGCCTTCCGCGGGTGGATGTGACCAAATTTGATGGCTCAGACCCCACTGGTTGGGCCACCCAAATGGAACGTTATTTCTCTTTATACGACATTACAGATGACTTGGCCAAACTCTGGTATGGTGTTCTCCATCTAGATTAAGAACGTTGGCAATGGTGGCAATGGAGAAAAAATTTCCGTCAAGGGTATATTACTTGGACCCAATTTGTGACTGAGCTTTATGAACACTTTGACATTGACACCAACCATTTGGGCTGTTTGAAAAATTTGAAACAATCAGGAATAGTAGAAGACTTTATAGCTGCCTTTGAGCACTTAGCTTTTCGAACAGAGGGCATGACTGATGCTTTCTTTTGAGAGTTTTTTACCAGTGGCCTCAAGGAGGAGATTCAGGCCCATGTCCTCATGGCTCGACCTGCGAGTTGGGTGGAGGCTACAAAAAATTCTAAATAAGCACAACATGTTGTATCCTCTCAAAACCATAAACCTTCCTTTCTCCCTCGCCATAAACCCGTAAATCACAATACCCCCTTCGCCCCATTAAAGATCCAAAAATTGACCAGGGCTGAAATGGCTGAACGCCAACTCAAAGGCCTTTGTTATAATTGTGATGAAAAATATTTCCCAGGCCACAAGTGTAAGGAAAAAAATCTTTTTATGGCCATCTCTGAGGATATTTCGGAAGAGGATGTTGAAACTCCCCTTGTGCCTGAGTCACCTGAAATCACTAACATCACCCCTCCCTCAGACCCTCCCGATGTGGAACCGATCATTTACCTCAATGCTCTCACTGGCTTCTCCGCCCCCCAAACCCTCAAGTTAATCGGTTACATCAAGCATCGGAAGGTCATCATTTTGGTTGATAGTGGAAGCACCCATAATTTTATTCATCGTCACATTGCCTAAGAACTCATTGTTACATCCATGCCGTCAACAATTTCCAAATCATGATTGCCAATGGTGGTTCCATGAAATGTGGAGGGCGCTGTGAAAATGTGCGTCTCCAAATCGGTGACTACCACCTCAAATCCCATATGTTTTCTATTGACATGGGCGGTTGTGACATTGTGTTGGGTGAAGACTGGGTAAGGACTTTGGGTCCCATTCTCATGGATTTTAAGGGATTAACCATACAATTCGACCAGGAAGGCCACCAATATAAATTCCAAGGCATCACTGCTGGTTCACCTGAGGTCATTAGTTCCCATCGAATGGAAAATATTCTAAAAAAATGTCATTCTGGTGTCATTGCCCAACTCCATGCCATACAAGCAACAGAGACACCCCCGGTGTCGGAAGACCTCCAAGCCCTCCTTTCTAAACACCAAATGGTATTTTCCACTCCCCAAGGACTCCCTCCTTCCCGCGGTGTTCATGATCATTCCATTCCCCTTGTACCCGGAAGCCTTCCTCCCAATATCCGTCCGTATCGCCACC
>ML798947.1:274201-311780 GCA_009831015.1 Picea engelmannii | reverse complement strand
GAGACCTTACTCTTCTCCTGTAGTCATGGACCTGAAGAAAGAAGGTTCTTGGAGAATGTGTCCCGACTTCCGTGCCCTCAACAAACTGACCATTAAAGATAAATTTCCCATTCTTATCATTGATGACCTCCTGGATGAGATGAGTGGCGCCCAATTCCTTACTAAAATTTATATTCGCTCGGGCTATCACCAGATACGTATGAAGGAGGTATACATTCCCAAGATAGACTTTCGAACTCATGAATTCCACTATGAGTTTTTGGTCATGCCCTTTGGCTTGTGTAATTCCCCCTCAACCTTCCAAAACCTCATGAATCATGTCTTCCGTTTTTTTCTCCGTCATTTTTTATTAGTTTTCTTTGATGATATCCTAATCTATAACAAAACCTGGACAAACCATATTACTCATGTGGATCGAGTTCTCCATCTACTCTCTCAGCACCAACTTTTCCTGAAACAATCTAAATGTGCTTTTGGTGCCTCAGAAGTAGAATACTTGGGTCATCTGGTTGGCAAGGATGGCGTCAAAGTGGATCCAAAAAAGATTGAAGCTATGCAAGTCTGGCTGCACCAAAAGACTCTCAAAAGCTTGCGTGGATTTCTGGGCTTAACATGGTATTATTGCAAGTTTGTTAAGAATTATGGAAAGATTGCAGCACCTCTCACGACTCTCCTAAAAAAGAACTCTTTCACTTGGACTCCAACCACTGCTCAAGCTTTTCAAACCTTGAATATGGCCATGTGCACCACTCCAGTTCTGGCCCTTCCTGATTTGACAAAGACCTTTGTGTTGGAATGTGATGCCTCAAGGAAAGGAATCGGTGCTGCCCTTATGCAAGAGAGTTGACCTTTGGCCTTCACCAACAGGCAACTATCTGAAAGGAATATGGGAAAACCCATCTATGAAAATGAAATGTTGGCTATTCTACATGCCGTTGATTTGTGGCACTCTTATCTCTTGGGGAAACGTTTCCAAATTAAGAAAGACCATCAAAGCCTCAAGTAATTTCCGGAACAACGCATTTCCTCCTCGGAGCAACAAAAATGGGTGACTAAGCTCTTTGGATATGATTATGAGATCATTTACAAGAAGGGAAAAGACAATGTGGTGGCGGATTCACTGTCCCAAAAATATGAAGAAGAAGGATCCCTTTTTTCTCTTTTCTTCATTGTACCAGATTGGCTCCAAGCTGTGCGCCAGGAATGGCTACAAGATCCCAAAAGTGTGCATTTGATCCAACAATTGTAGACCAATGCTCCAGCTCCCCCAGGGTACTCTTGGCTCCAGGATGAGCTTCGATACAAAGGCCATTTGTATTTAAGTAAACAATCAAAGATTACATCCACGATACTTTTTGAGCTTCATGCTACATCCACAATGGGGCACTCCGGGTTCACCAAAACCTATGACAGGGTCAAACGTTCTTTTTTCTGGGATGGTATGAAACAGGACATCCGTAATTTTTTCACTGAATGTGAGGTGTGTCAATGCAACAAGGGAGAAATAGTCAAATCTCTGGGCACACTAAAACCGCTTCCGATCCCACCTTCTATTTGGAAGGATATCTCTATGGACTTTATTAAAGGCTCACCCAAATCGGGAAATAAATCAGTCATAATGGTGGTTGTGAATCACCTTTCCAAGTATGCTCATTTCTGCGCTCTTCAACACCCATTTACTACATCCATGGTGGTTCAAATTTTCATGGACCAGGTCTTCAAGCTTCATGGCATGCCGCACTCTATTGTTTCTGATCGTGACCCAACTTTCACAAGCAATTTTTGGCAAAAACTGTTTAAGCTACAGGGCACCCAATTGCATCTAAGCACAACTTATCATCCCTAGACTGATGGTCAAACGAAAGTTGTCAACAAGTGTTTGGAAACATATCTAAGATGTTTTTCCTCTGAAAAGAAAAATCAGTGGGCTCAATGGTTACCCCTAGATGAATGGTGGTACAACACTTCCTACCATACAGCTACATGCATGACTCATTTTGAAGAGGTATATGGACATAAGACACCTTCAGTTCTCTCATACTTACTAGGTACCTTGAAGGTCCAGGCGGTTGACCAAACACTTACAGTTCAAGAGGATATTCTTCATACCCTTAAAGAGAACTTGGTCATGGCACATAATCGCATGAAGCAACAAGCAGATCAAGGTCGCTCTGAATGTCAATTTGCAGAAGGGGATCAGGTGTTTCTGCGACTGCAACCATACAAAAAAACTTCCCTCAAAGCCGAACATTGTTAGAAGCTATCACCCAAATTTTATGGTTCTTATACAGTTCTCAAGTGTGAGGGACAAGTTGCCTATCAGTTAGCTCTTCCCAGTCAGTCGAAGCTACATCCTGTTTTTCACGTTTCATGCTTAAAGAAGGTGATTGGAACTAGGTGCCAAATTCAAACCAACCTTCCCGAGTTAGCTGAAGAAGAATCCATTTGGCTATAGCCAGAGGTAGTTTTGGACCAACGTGAGTGTCGCCTGCATCAGTGAACCATCAAGGAAGTGCTAATCCAGTGGAAAGATACAACTCCAACAGATGCCACTTGGGAACCAGCTACCATTCTGCAACAGTTTCCACATCTCAAGCCTTGAGGACAAGGCTGTTTTTAAGGGGGCGAACATGTTAGGGTCCTAACCCACACATAGGTAGATCAATATATTCGGATGTAATAAAGGTTAATATTAATAAGGCCTTTTAATAAAATAGAATAAGGCATTTGTAAGAAGACCTAATAGAAGCTTCCACTTCTAGAAGGATCTTCCTCTAGATGCTTCTCTTGATAGACATATTTAGTATAAATAAGGGTCGAGGGTATGAAAACCCTAGCTTGGAGATTATTGTAATAGAGCACTGCTCGACTGGAGGTTTCCCCCTTGAAGAGGCTTGTGAACATTTCTTTATGAATCAAAGGTCTATTTCTGTTGTTGTTCTTATATCATTTCTATGTTATTGTGGAGATTATGCTGGTTATATTACTGTTATTCTGCCATTTCTAGCATTTTATTTTTGTTCTGCATAATTTTTATATCTAGTATATTACATTCTGAAACTTGCACACAAGAAACTACAGTCCGTACTCTTTCCAATGAAATTTTTCCCACTTCCTTTGGATTCTCGATGAATAAGTTATGACTGTTTTACTCAGAACACTTGTTTATTGACTAGCTTCAGGACTGGTCACAAACCCTATCTTCCACAGAGTGTATCTCCATAATTATAGAGAATCAAGAGATGGAATTTTTACCAGAGGTACCTTGATATGTATTCTCAATACCATAACGATTTCACCATTTGAATCGTTTTATAAATTTTTTTATAGAAAAAATGGTAAGATGACCTGAAAATAACATACCTCAGAACACATCACCAAAAGACTTCATCCTCCCTTGAAATCCGACCTTTATTTCTTATTTCCTCTAAAATTAGACTTGTATCAAAATGAATGTCTAATGATGTTTATTTATACCATTTATGTCACTTCATTTTAACATTAGGGCCAACCTGACACTTTCTTAATTTGTAATTCTTTTATTTAATTATCTTCAGGGCCTACATGTACTTCCTTCTTCAATTCACTTTGTCATCTTAAAAAATTCATTTCTCCTCAACCATGAGTATCCACGTGATGTGCCACATACCACCGGAAACACCATGATGTATAATATCCATTCATGGGTTTTGTATATGCATGTGCATTTTCCTTCATGTCCAAATACCTTTATCAATCTTGCGGTCCAAAACCCATGACTAGGGTTGACATCAATGACAGCAACCAATATTCCAACAATCTCCCCCTTTGTCATTGATGGAAACACTCATTCTCCCCCTATCATCATGATCCCAATTTCTCTCCCCCTTTGACATCAATGGAAAAGGTTAGGGCTGCTCCCCCTGATTTTAATGGAAAAATGTAACTCTCTTCTTTGGGGATGCTTTCCCTGAACATGTGGCACTCAATAATACTTCATCCTTATTTTTGTTCTTTGAAACTTTTTCTTCCTTAGAATCCTTTTGTGTGGCTTCTGTCTTCTCTCTCTTCTTCATGTCTAGGATGTATATGTTGTTCGGTATTCTTGTTGCAGTTGCAACCAATCTTCCTGAGTTATTTTCTCTAATTTTACATTTTCGGGAATCAAACATAAGAGTGTATCCTTGATCACACATTTTACTAACATTGAGTAGATTATGATTCAAGTCTTCAACCAATAGAACATTCTTTGCTTTTACATTTTTTCTTCCAAGCTCCACTACACCTTCTCCAAGTATTTTGGCAGATGAGTCATCTCCAAATGCAACATTGCCATCCTTTCTCTTCAAGCTGATGAATTTGTCTTGATCCCCAATCATGTGTGAAGAACATCCACTGTCTACGTACCATTCATCTTATTCTTTACATTCTTCATTGGTCAATGCTATTCGAAAATCTTAATTGTTTGGAATCTCTTTCCTTCTCCATATTGTGGTTGGCATAGGGACATATTCATTCATATATCTGCAATCTCGTGCTTTGTGACCAAGATAATTACATTTGTAGCATGCAATATTTTTTTCCATCAATGGACAAAATGAATTATAACTTCTGTTGACAAATCCATGATTATTTCCATATCTTCTATTTACACCATTCATGTTTCTTGCGTATGTGTTCCTTCCATTGATTCTGCAATTAATTGCCTTATGTCCAAATTTTTTGCAAGTATAACAATGACTAAGAAAGAAATTTTGATACCTTGGAGTAAGTGGGCTTCTTTGTGATGTAGTCCATCTGGGTTCATGATTTATTCTTCTGTAGTTTCCTTCATACTGATTGAAGTTTCTTTGATTCCTGAAAATAGGAGGTCTTCTTGGATATTCATCTCTTTTGTAATCATTCATTCTTTCTAGTATCCTGGTCCACTTCTCATCAACTGTCTGTGTAGCTCTTTGTTCAACCTTCTTGTTGGTATTTGCATCTTCTTTGTATGAAGTTTCACCCATGCATCCAAGATGTGTTAAGTCTTTTGACACTTGAGAGTTTCTTAAGCTCTTTCTCAATGAGACAACTTCTTGTTCAAGTTTCTCACAATATTCTTCTTTCTTCATCATTTGGACATTCCCTACTTCTCCTATTCTTCTTTCTTCTTCGAGTAGAGTTTTTGAGCTTGCTATTTTCAATCTCAACATGCTTCAATTTTTTAAGATTCTCATCTTCTTGTTAAATAATTTTTTCTTCATGATTTTCTTCTTCTTCATTGGAATTTTCTTCTTCAGTGTCATTTCTTTCAATCCTTGGATGAGGAAATTCAAATTCAACATGACCTACTCCTTCACAATTAAAGAAAAATAACTGACCTCTATTTTCTTCTTTGAAATTTGAGATGTTGTAATTTTCTTCAATTTCTTCTTCTTCTTCTTCTGCATCTTCCCTTACATAAAGGTCTTGTATCTTGTCCCAAATCTCTTTTTATGATGCACATGATTCCACCTTGGATTTCACTGAATCTGTCAATCCATCCAGGATGGTATCTATTGCCAATTTGTTGTTCCTTTTTGCTTCCTTCTGAGCTGCAGTCTTTGGTTTCTTCAAAGCATTGTATCCTGAAGAAACTGAGAACCAAACATCTGCCCCAAGAGCTTTCAAGTAAGTTTCCATTCTATTGCTCCAATATTCAAAATTGCTTCCATCAAATGGTGGAATCCCATTTGGAATTTTTTCTTCCATTTCTTCTTAGGATCTTCCTTCCAGTGGTTAAACTGTACTGAAGGTAACCCRCTTTGATACCAATTGTTGATACTGAGAGGGGGGTGAATTAGTATCAAGTACAATTTAAAACCTTTTTCAACTTATACTTAAACCATTCAACTATGTCCAATGAGAAATGAACAATAGTATAAGAGTTACACCAATACACCATAAGACACCATGCACAATATATGAGAAATAATCAATAGTTATTGTTCAAGGGAAGTAATGACTTCCAAAGGTAGCTACAACTTCCAAATGTAAACGGAGGGATAAAAATCCAAGAGGAAGATACAATCCTCCAATATCAAGAGAAAGTTTAACTCTCCATCCTTGCCCATTCCTTCCACCCAAGAATATATGAGAGATAATAAAACGTTACATTAAATCATCACCATCAACCAATCATCACATAGAACCTGATAATGCTTCATGAGACTTCTTCAATTTTTGCAATTCTTCAATTCTTGGAGTACTCTGATCTTGTAGATAATATTACTCAATGTATTTTCTGAAACTCCTCCAATTTTCACTCCTTGAATCCTCCCCAAAAAGAGGTTATAGAAAGAATGGTAGACTTTATTCAATTCTGGTCTATTCAGGAGAGTAAACTTGCACAGAATGCCCCGCGCTCAATAATTAACATCCGATTCTGAAACTCACACACAAGAAACTACAATCCATAATATTTCCAATGAAATTTGTCCCACTTCATTTTGATTCTCGATGAATAAGTGATGACTATTTTACCGGAAACACTTGTTTATTGACTAGCTTTAGGACTGGTCACAAACCCTATCTTCCACGAAGTGTATCTCCATAATTATAGTGAATCAAGAGATGAAATTTTTACCAGATGTACCTTGATATGTCTTCTCAATACCATAGCAATTTCACCATCTGAATCGCTCTAGAAAAAAAGTTATAGAAAAAATAGTAAGATGACCTGAAAATAACATACATTAGAACACATCACCAAAAGACTTCATCCTCCCTTGAAATCCGACCTTCTTTACTTCTTATTTCCTATGAAATTTGAATTGTATCAAAATGAATGTCTAATGATGTTTATTTATACCATTTATGTCACTTCATTTTAACATTAGGGCCGACCTGACAGTTTCTTATTTTGTAATTCTTTTCTTTAATTATCTTCAGGGCCTACTTGTACTTCATTCTTCAATTCACTTTGTCATCTTCGAAAATTCATTTCTACTCAACCATGAGGATCCACGTGACGTGCCACATACCACCGAAAACAACATGATGTATACTAACCATTCATGGGTGTTGTATATGCATGTGAATTGTCCTTCATGTCCAAATACCTTTATCAATCTTGCGGTCCAAAACCCATGACTAGGGTTGACATCAATGCCAACAACCAATCTTCCAACAATATACACCCCTTCTTTAACAACTCTTCAAGTTGCATCTGTAAATCCTTCAATTCTGTTGTACCCATTCTGTATGGTGTCTTGGACACTAGGTAAACTCCTGGCACCAAATCTATAGAGAAATCAATGTCTCTCTTTGGTGAAAATCCTGGGATTTCTCTAAAAAGATTTTCAAAATTCTTCAAGTCTAGGTGGCCTTCAATGCTTTTCACTTTATTTTTACCTGCCTCTTCCATATGGGCTGAAAAAAAATTACATCCCTTACTAAAACTCTTCTTCAACTACATATCTATAATCTCTCTAATGGTGATAGCTCTTGGAATGCCTTGAATCTTTCCTTGCTGCCCTTCTTCATCAAGACATGTGATTGTCTTGTTGTAATAGTCTAGGACAACATGGTGCTTTTCCAACCAATCCATCCCAATTAGACAATCATATGAACCCAATGGTATGATGTTTACATCTACCTTTGTGTTAAGTACATTCATGTCTATCAGACAATCTTTAATCAACTCATTGATTTTCATTTTAGTTCATGTGGCTAATTGAGATAACCAAGATTTATTATGTTTACTACTTTGAAAGTGAAATATTTCAATAATGTTAGCATTTATGTAACTATGGATAGCCCTAGAATCAATCAAAATTGATATGGGATGTGTTATCACTCCAAGTAACTCCTTAGGGTTGTAGGCTAAGGATGCTTGGTAACTTAAGAATAATGATTTTTATGTATTTGGGACAATGGGGTCTTCAATGATTTGTATGAGAAGCAACTCATTACACTTATAAAGATAAAGTGCTTTCAGTAAACAATAACCAGATTCAATAATTGAAAAGGAGTATGGAGAATACTATTCTTGATTACCAATACAAGTGAAAGTAGGGCCTAATACAAGACAACAAAGAATCCTTTAATTTCAATCCTATGAGTTCAACAAAGAGGTAACAGTCTTTATGAACTAAAACAAACTGAAAGTAAAGTACAGAGAATGAAAGATGAGCAATTCTGGTATTGCAAACGAAAGGAAACTCTACTTTATTTATGCAAAAAGAGTTTATACAATAGCATGAAAATGTTTCCCAGTTTGAACCCCCGTTTCATATCAAAAGTAGGCATTTATAGCCTCTTACAAACAGTTATACAGATCCTAAAAACATGGATCTGTATTTAATAAAGACAATTCAATTCTATCTAAACATCTTGAAAATAAAGTCTTTAACAACTAAACTTAAAAGTCGAACTGTCTTCAATCTTCAAAATTCGCCATCTGCATCCTTCAGCTCCTGGTATCTGCAATGAGGTGAAGAATAGCAGGACACCTGTCTTGACAGTTGGATCTACCAACGTTTATGGCCGATTTTTGAGGAAATGGTTTTGCATGTGTTACCAAAATTCTCTCAAACTTCTGATACTGAACCCTTTGCATGCGATTTGATAGCCCTCTGATACACTGGAGCCCGCTCAAAACTCGTTTGGAATGAATTTTCGTGTCATTGGATTCAAAATTACTTTTCCAACTTTCAACAACGCACTCGTTTAATTTTTTGCGAGTTAGCTGTTGAAAACCGTCGCTTTCCACAGCTAACAGGTCATAAAGTAATAGCTTTGCGCCGATGAAAGTCCCGATTGTGCTCAAAATGCGTTTTCGCATCCAAAATTTGATTTCAACAAAATTCAGTGAGTCTCCGATTTCTCACCTTGCATATTAGCGATGACTTGAGCGAGTACCTTTAGATCTGGATGGGTTTTTTGGCTTAGTTTTATTTTCAACCTACTTATCTGCCTTTTGAGGCGTTTGGCAAGCCACCACAAGATGTTGTAGTCTTTGGTGAGCTTTTTCTTCCTCTTCTTCTCTCTAACACTTTCCTTAGCCAATATTTCAAATGCAACATTAGTCTTGGCAAAGTTATCAGACAACTTCTTACACCTTTCTTTAATCACCCACTCCAAGACCTCTTGCTGAGCTATGACCTCTTTCAAATGCTTGATTTTCTGAGACTTCTTTGACTTGGAGCTTTTCGATGTTTCTCCCTGTTCTGTCTGATTGAAGGTTTCATAGTTCTGTTCACACTCAGCTGACTGCTCAGGACTCTTGGTGACAGGGAATTGATCTTGCTGCTCTGATTCTGAATCTGAATAGGGCAAGTTTAGTATATTGGTTCTCTTCCCTGTACTCTGCTCTATAGGAGGCTCTGTGTTCTGCTCTGTGGTCTGTTCAAAGTTTAACTTTCTCTTTAACCTGTGAGGCTTCACTCCATATATTCTGTCTTCTGGAGGTCCTGGCATGGTCCTTCTTTTTCTTGAACTGCTTTGAGGAGATGATTGTTTCTTTGAACTCTTCCCCTGTTCATTTGCAATCTGGTTCTGTGTTTCAAAACCTTCCCAGAATAGGAAATGTTCCCAGCTCCTTCCCTGTTGTTTCAATTCCTCCAGGATAATCAATTTTATGAGGCTAAAGTGACACAAAGTAGTTTTCATGCTCAAAGGTTGAGCTCTAATATTCTTGCAAACCTTAGTCAAACTTTTATGTAGGAAATAAGGCAAATTAAGAGGGGTCTTGCCTATGAAATGATCCAGGAGTTTGAAGTGGCACATCATAAGTTTATCATACCTTCCCTCCGAGGTAATGTACAATTGGATACCTTTGAATAGTTCCTGCCATTCTTCGTCTAGATAAGAAACTAACATACCCTTTTTCCATGCCTTGTGCCTGTACCCCTCTTTCAAATAAGCTCTGAAATCCAAATCTTTGGGAGCAATGGTTTTACACCATTTCTGCCCGGTTCTTGGTAGGCCTGTTGCTGCAACAATGGTAGCTTCATCTATCACAATCTCCACGGACCTGACGCGGTCTTTGTTTCCATCGAAAGTCTTGGCAAAGGCTTCTGCTGTAGACTGGTGGCAACCAACTCGCAACCTTTCAACAAATTCAATACATCCTGCATTCAAAAAATGCTTCTGGACTTTGGGATGTGTCTTTAAAAAGGACAGATTATCCATCTCTCTCTTGAGTAGAGCCCCGCTGCGCTTCCTCACCATTTTATAGCTTGAAAATCCCGACAATTTGTAACCCCTGCAACTGCCAGTCGAGCAGAGGTTCTGCGCTGTTGAAAGCAGTTCGGGCTTCGGCTCTATTTTGAAACAAATGAAACTTCAACAGACTTCCTGGAACAATGTGTGATATGAAAACCACAATTCGATTTGATATTGTCAGGCCAGAGGTACCTCCTCTATACATGCATCACTGAACACGAACTTGCCATCCCTGATGCCATGATTGTGGAGCGTGAGTTTCTGAGCCGGATTCACATCACAATCTTGTTTTGACATGCTGGATTTGAGTTTCCATCATTACCCACTTTCATTAGCGCATGTTTTGGATATGACTGACGTGGGATGATCATATCATCATTTGCCTTGAGACGTGGATATCACGCACGTGATTCCTGCTTTCTTCAACCAACGGCCCGTGGAAAACACCTCTGTTAGCTGTTCATACTTGCCTCTTTCACCAGCGCGTGACCCTGTGGAAAACCCCCGTTCGCTGTTGAAAGTCTTCACTTTCCTCAGTGCGTGAACTTTTGAGAACTGCTTCTTAGCTGCGGAAAGTCTTCACTTTCACCAGCGCACAACCTTTGAAAAACCATTCCATAGCTGCAGAAAGTATGCACTTTCACCAGCGCACGACCCGAGAAACTGATTCTTGCACATTTTGAAATTCACCACTTTCAACAGCGCAAAGGCTTATGAAAAGCGCTCCTTAGCTGCTGAAAGTCACCACTTTCCATAGCGCACACTCAAATTTTGGACACACGTTAGCTGTGGAAAGTGAATTATGAAAATTTTGAAAAGAAGATTTTATGGGTCAAATTATTTTCTAAGACAAAACCAAAACCTAAATTTTTGCAGCTATAAAAACTCAAAAATAACTTGAGGACACTGCCGATAGCCATGCTATCTACTACAAAATTCAACCAAAAGGACGGTTTCATTTTGGGAGTTAACATTTGGCTCCAATTGGGATGGGCATCTCCCTGTGAGGTGACCAAGAACCTAGCTAGACTCAGTAGCCTTATTGCAATTTGAAACAAACATTTGAAAAATAGTTGCTAGTACCATTGGGCATGGAGTTATTTGAATGACAGAAATAAAGAAAACATAACTGAAAAAGAAAATATGTACAAGAAGAACCTAGCTTCAAAGGAAGCCTTATGAGAAATATATCTTCATGAAGCGCCCGTTGAAAGGGCCCCCTGATACTGGCTCGCCTGAAAGAGTTTGGAGAACAAAGGTATTGTTCTGCTGCTCCGCTGTTATGACAAAAGGACCTGTCCAAAGAGCCTCAAATTTTCCGTGTTTCCCCTTCTCCTGCCTTGCTGCATCCCACTTTAAGACCAAATCCCCTGTCTTGAAGACATCTTATTTGACTTTCTTGTCGAAAGTTTGCTTGATCCTTTCCTGATGCAATTCAGTTTTTTCCAAGAGCTTCTCTCTATCTTGCTACAGTTCTACCAAATTATGGATCCTCCTAGTCAAATCATTTGATTCAGAATAAGTTTCTTGTAAGAATTTTGCAACCGGTAATGCAAGTTGAACAGGAAATATGGCCTTAGTACCATATACCAACTTGAAAGGAGATGTACCAATTGATTTCTTACATGTTACCCTGTCAACCCACAAGGAAAACTTCAGTTTGGAATCCCAACCTCTGGCATTTTGTTCAAGCAACTTCTTTATGATTCTGACTAAGCTCTTGTTTGATGACTCAACTAAATCATTCCCTTGCGGATAGTAGGTTGTGGAATGTACCGGTTGAATTCCCAGCTCTTCACACAATTTCACCAAGTGTTTATCTTTGAATGCAACAGCATTATCAGTGACCAATGTCTTAGGACAGCCAAATCTGGCAAATATGTTTTCCTGCAGAAAGTTTATGATGACTGTATGATTGGCATTCCAAGTGGGAATAGCCTCAATCCACTTTGTAAAGTAATCGGTGGTAACCAGGATCCACCGATGCTGACCACTAGAAGGTGGATGAATCTCACCTATGAAGTCCAGGCCCCACTGCTGGAAAGGCCCTGTGACTACTATAGGTTTGAGAAGAAGGGACTTCAGTTGTTGTTTACCTTCAAATCTCTGACATTTGTCACATGTTTTCACAAACTCATATACATCTGAAAATAAGGATGGCCAATAGTAACCAGATCTTAAGATCTTGTGTGCTGTGGTTTTCCAATAGTGATTTCCTCCACATTCACTATTATGAAGTTCACACATGAGTTTAGCTACCTCCTCTTGATTTACACACCTTAACAACAAACCAATGGGATTCTTCCAGAACAACAAATTATCATTGATGCAGAAATTTATAGCTCTGAGCTTCAAAGCCCTTCTTTGAGTCTTCCTCAAATTTGATGGGACTGATAAAGTCTGCAAAAACTGAATGATATGACTGTACCACTTGCAATCATCTAGATGAGCTGAAACCTGCATTCTCTCACCTTCCTTGTTTCTGAAGACGGAACATTTTCTGCATCAACACTCATCAGATTTATGTCAAGCAGCCTGCAATTTTCCTCTGCCAGGAGTTTGGCAAGGCCCCGGCCTTTCACTAGTTTTGCTGGTTTGATTTCAACATCGAACTCAATCAATCTGGCTATCCACTTACTCCTTTTTCCATCAATGTCAGGTTGGACAAGAACATCTTTGACTGAACTAGAAGGAACAAAATCTATTACCTTTGCCTGAAGAATGTAGACCCTGAAAGCTTTCAGTGACTTGACAAGTGCATATTCTTGTTTTTCCAGCAACTCATACTTTACCTCTGCATCCCTCGAGACCTTACTAAAGAAGGCAACCGACTGCTCTTGGTCATCAACATTCTTCTGCAAGAGTACTGCTGCGATCATATCACTGGAAGCAAATGAAAAAATGTAAAATACCTTGGAGAAATCGGGGCTGATCAACAGAGGGGCTGTTGTGATGGCTTCCTTGATGGCATTGAATGAATGTATGGCTTTTTCAGTCCATTTTACCTTAGAGTCTTTCCTCAACATAGCAGTGATATGTTTTGTGAGTTCAACAAAATTCACTATAAATCTTTTGACAAAATTAATAGTCCCAAGGAAAGACTGAATGTCTTTCTTTGATCTAGGAAGAGACAGATTTTTAATTGCTTCTACCCTCTTTGGGTCAATCTTAACGCCATCAGCTGAAACAATATGCCCAAGTAGTTTTCCCTCCTTAAGTGCAAAATTTGATTTTTTCGGATTAAGAGAGATGCCATACCTTCGAAATTTCAGAAATGTCCTTCTTAAGTGCTGCAAATGAAGTTCGTGGCTGCTTGAGAAAACAGTGATATCATCGAGATAAATCAGGACAAATTTATCTTTCTCCCCAACGAAAGCAATGTCCATTTCCCTTTGGAATGTCGCCCCTGCATTCATCAATCCAAAGGGCATCTTCTCGTACATAAGCATACCCCATGGAGTGGTAAAGGCAGTTTTTTCTTTGTCTTCCAGATGGACAACAATCTGATTGTATCTGGAAAACCCATCAATAAAGGACATTACCTTCGATCTTGACACCTTCTGCAACATATGCTCCATTTTAGGCAGAGGGTAGTTGTCTTTCCTAGAGCACTTGTTTAAATTTCTGAAGTCGACGCAAAGTCTGATCTCCCCATTCTTCTTCCTAATCGGCACAAGATTAGCAATCCATTCTGAATACCTGAGAGGAATGATAATGCGGGCATCCAACAGTTTCTTAATTTCTCTTTCCATTGTGGGAAGCAACAAAGGGTTGAAGGATCTAAGCTTCTGTCTGAATGGTTTGGTGTCTTTATTCAAGGGAATTTTATGTTGAATCACCTCTGTGTCAAAAGTTTTCAAATCATCATACTGCCAAGCAAAGCTGTCTGCAAATTATTTCATCAATTCTCCATAATCAGCCTTTTGTTTTTCAGTAAAATGTGAGGCCCAGTTGACATGTTTGGGATCTTTCTCACTGACCACATTATACTGGAAAACATCTGACTCTTTTTTCCCATTTTGCAATTTGACAACCACATGGTTGTTATCGAACAACCTTTCCAACAGGACCAAACCTTTAGGAATTCGGTTGGTGGACAACTGAACTATTTCATGAGCTGCAATTTTGCTATTGAGCTTTGGCTGCTCAACTTCATTGTCATGTTCATTCTCCTGATCAATCTGCAGATCTGCAAATTTGTCTATCACTGCAAGGAATCGGGTGAGTTCAACATCGTCCTCAAAAACTTTCCAAAATTTTACATTATCAGGAGGAGAGGGCCTATATTTAACTTGAATTTCGTAAGATAATTTGTGAGGCAGAGGGGGTAGGAATGCACAAGCGGACACAGCCAATGAATCAGCCAATTCATTCATGGCTCTAGGTACAAATGAAATCTTAAAATCTGCAAAATCACTAATTGCCTTCAGTACTTCATCTCTGTATGCCTTCAGCTTGACATGCTTGGCTTGAAAGGACTTATTCACCTGCTGAATAATCAAATACGCATCTCCAAACACCTGCAATTTCTTAATGCCCTTCTCCTTTGCTACGTTCAGCCCCAAAAGTAGTGCTTCATACTCAACAATGTTATTAGTCACTTTAAAATTGAGTTTAAAGGACAAATGATAAGTTTTCTTAGAGAGAGAAATGAATACCACTCCTGCTCCAGCTGACTCCTTAGTGCAAGCACCGTCAAAGAACATGGTCCAGAGATCATCCTCCGCTGTTTCTGTGGGCTGAACTGTGATCTGATCTGTGGGTTTTCTGAGCAGCAATGTGTCAGGCAGTGAATCATCAATTTGCAAGATACAAGATCCCATATCTGTGTCGACCGCATAAATAGGATGATTGGATGGATTCTTCTCATTACTGATTACATATGCCAACTGAGATTCCCTGTAAAGTCTTCTGTTCACCCCTCCGAAAACATGGATAGTAGCATAAGAGAGATCCATTTGAAGAGTGCCACCTAGTCTCTTCATCCATGATCTTGATAGAAGACATCCAAATTTTGGGGGTATGTCAGCCACCACTATGTCCATCACCATTGCCTTCATTGATGCTTGGGTCAAGGTTACAACCAAATCCTTAATCATCCCAAGGCATTTGAATTTTTGAGAATCAAAGGAGAAAAGGTCATGATAAGGCTTGGTGATCTCCAGCCCAAGCTCATCCATGACAACTTTTGGCATCAAATTGTGAGAAGCACCGGAGTCCAACAAACAATTGTGCAGTGTTTTTTCATGAATATTTAAAGAGATGTAAAAGGGAGGACACCTTTCATCTCTGTCTTCTACCATTTGGCCTAGAGTGATGGTTGGATTATCATCATAAATGTTGAGGATATCAACAGAATTAGATACAGACTGGGGATCTAAAGTTTTGAGGATATCCTTTTTAAACATATCATTTTTCATCAGCTCAACAAGAGGAATAGGAATCTTAATCTTTTGTATTTCAGCCTCAAAATTAAAAGAATATGGAACCTTATCAACAGTTTTATCAGAAATCTTTACCTGACTTGAAGGGGCTTCCTGATTCTTCTGCTGTTCAACAAGAGGCTGACTCTCTGGAGTTTGATGGTTGACAGGGGAAACAATCTTCTTGGGAAGAGCTGATGCTTTCACCTTTGAAGACTTTGCTAGCTGATCTTCTGATGTATGGTATTTTTGGTTGACAGGGGCAGCAGTCTTTTCAGGAGAGACTGATGCATCTGGTTGAGCAACATTAGATTTAGATTGGAGGTTGTATATGTTCTTATCCTCTGCTGTGAAAATGCCATCACCAAGGAGATCATCTTCTGTCTGTTCAGTCATTAATGATTGCTCATAATCTTGTTGTGTTAGATAAGACTTCCCTGTCTCTTCTCCAACACAATGAATGTCACCTTCTTCATCTTGCTAGTCGTCACCATTGTCATCATCCATCACAACATTCTGAAGAGGGACTTTTATCCTCTGATCTTCATTAGAATTCCTATCTCTTTGCAGAATCTGAGTTTGTGGATTATTCCTTCTGTAGGGAAAAGAATTTGGATTTCTTGGGGAAAAAGCATTTGGCTCTTTTGCCCTTGCTGGTTGCTGATTCTGCACCTTCAACTTTGACATTTCAGATGTTAGACTGCCCAACATCTTAGCCATTTTTTTCCATTTTACTGTTAGAAGAAGAAGGGGACTCGACAATAGACTTCTTCCTCTCAGCCCTTCCTTTAAGCTTCTGAGATGCTGTGATGTTTGACTCAACTTCGAGGGTGACATCTTGCATTAAGGCAAGCGTGGCTGATCATCTTTCTCTAAGGATAAGAGAAAACTCTGAATCAAAGGTAGCAGAAAATGTGATCTTTGCCAATGCATCACTTGGTTTAGTTTCTGCAGGGATCTTACCAAACATTTTATTAAATCTCTTGATAAAATCTGAGACCGACTCTCCATCTTCCCTCTTCAAATTTCCAAACTCAGAAATGTAGTATAACAGATCTCTTCTTTCTCCCCAATGCTTCAAGAATACCTCGTCTAATTGTTCAATGCCAGTGATTGAATTTGCTGGTAGCTCTTTGAACCACTTTCGGGCTTGGCCATCCAAACTCTGAACAAAAACTCTAGTCCACACATCTTCTTCTGAGATATTGATATTTTTGGCATAAGCATAAAATGCTTCAATATGTTCTTCAATGGTATACTCCCCTGCTCCTGTAAACTTTGGCATATATTTCTGATAGTCACCGGTTGGCATGGCAGACAAGGGATTTGGCAATACAAGTGGGGCATATCTGTTTGCCAAGATTTGTTCCATTCTGGTCAAAGGGGCAGCCATGACAGTCTTGGTGATTGATACAGACGAGGGACTTGTGGGAGATGATGGAGGAGATGAGCTGCCTGAGTTAGAAATGAGTGGATGTCTCACTTCATCTCCAACAGAAGGTTCAAAGACCGGTGAAAAATAAGAGGCTTTATAAAATTGACCAAGCAACAATGCTAAATTCTCTTCACCCTGAGAGGATAGATCATGGAGAATTTCTTCAAGGACGAGCAAATTAGTGTAAGTGTATAAAACACCTTTCGAAGTTTGATAGGTGATGAATCAAAAGAAGATGAAGAGGAATTTTCCTGCTGTTGGGAGGATTTAGTATTCAATTCTTTTGGATGGGATGAAATGTCAATCTCAAGGACATAATCAATAATATTAGAAGAAAAAGAAGGTTCTTCTACCTTAGAAACTTGAGATGAATTTTTTATTTCCTGGGAATTTTGAGTTTCAGCAGGGGATTCAACCAAAGACTTTTTAGATATGGAAGGATGAGTATCAGTTGGAATACCTGAATCAATTTCACTTGCAGATCCGGAAGCCCRTCTTTGCAAAGCTTTACCCTTACTGATGATCTTCTCAGGGTCAGGAACTGGTGTCGTCAGTGGGCCTTCTTGGTTCGCCCTGGTGTGAGATCTTTAGGGAGCCACTTCATTTCAATGGAGTCACCATATAGAAAATGTACAACCGAAAGTGTCTACTTCTTGTCTATCATCAAGAACTAGATCTAYGTCRTCTCCCAGAGAAGCTGAGCTTCGATCTCCTCTCCCCGGCAACGGCGCCAATTTTTTATCACTCCAAGTAACTCCTTAGGGTTGTAGGCTAAGGATGCTTGGTAACTTAAGAATAATGGTTTTTATGTATTTGGGACAGTGGGGTCTTCAATGATTTGTATGAGAAGCAACTCATTACACTTCTAAAGATAAAGTGCTTTCAGTAAACAATAACCAGATCCAATAATTGAAAGGGAGTATGGAGAATGCTATTCTTGATTACCAATACAAGTGAAAGTAGGGCCTAATACAAGACAACAAAGAATCCTTTAATTTCAAGCCTATGAGTTCAACAAAGAGGTAACAATCTTTATGAACTAAAACAAACTGAAAGTAAAGTACAGAGAATGAAAGATGAGCAATTCTGGTAYTGCAAACGAAAGGAAACTCTACTTTATTTATGCAAAAAGAGTCTATACAATAGCATGAAAATGTTTCCCGGTTTGAACCCCCGTTTCATATCAAAAGTAGGCATTTATAGCCTCTTACAAACAATTATACAGATCCTAAAAACATGGATCTGTATTTAATAAAGAAAATTCAATTCTATCTAAACATCTTGAAAATAAAGTCTTTAACAGCTAAACTTAAAAGTCGAACTGTCTTCAATCTTCAAAATTCGCCATCTGCATCCTTCAGGTCCTGGTATCTGCAATGAGGTGAAGAATAGCAGGACACCTGTCTTGACAGTTGGATCTCCCAATGTTTATGGCTGATTTTTGAGGAAATGGTTTTGCATGTGTTACAAAAATTCTCTCAAACTTCTGATACTGAACCCTTTGCATGCGATTTGATAGCCCTCTGATACACTGGAGCCCGCTCAAAACCCGTTTGGAATGAACTGTCGTGTCATTGGCTTCAAAATTACTTTTCCATCTTTCAACAACGCACTCATTTAATTTTTTGCGAGTTAGTTGTTGAAAGCCGTCTCTTTCCATAGCTAACGGGTCATAAAGTAATAGCTTTGTACTGGTGAAAGTCCCGATTGCCCTCAAAATGAGTTTTCGCATCCAAAATTTGATTTCAACAAAACTCAGCGAGTCTCCGATTTCTCACCTTGCATATTAACGATGACTTGAGCGAGTACCTTCAGACCTGGATGGGTTTTTTGGCTTAGTTTTTGTTTCAACCTCCTTATCTGCCTTTTGAGGCGTTTGGCAAGCCACCACAAGCTGTTGTAGTCTTTGGTGAGCTTTTTATTCCTCTTATTCTCTCTAACACTTTCCTTAGCCAATCTTTCAAACGCAACATTAGTCTTGGCGAAGTTATCAAACAACTTCTTATACCTTTATTTAATCACCCGCTCCAAGACCTCTTGCTGAGCTATGACCTCTTTCAAATGCTTGATTTTCTGAGACTTATTTGACTTGGAGCTTTTTGATGTTTCTCCCTGTTCTATCTGATTGAAGGTTTCATAGTTCCGTGCACACTCAGCTGACTTCTCAGGACTCTTGGTGACAGGGCATTGATCTTGCCGCTCTGATTCTGAATCTGAATAGGGAAAGTTTAGTATATTGGTTCTCTTCCCTGTACTCTGCTTTGTAGGAGGCTCTGTGTTCTGCTCTGTGGTCTATTCAAAGTTTAACTTTCTCTTTAACCTGTGAGGCTTCCTCCAGATATTCTGTCTTCTGGAGGTCCTGGCAGGGTCCTTCTTTTTCTTGAACTTCTTTGAGGAGATGATTGTTTCTTTGAACTCTTCCCCTATTCATTTACAATCTGTTTCTGTGTTTCAAAACCTTCCCAGAATAGGAAATGTTCCCAGATCCTTCCCCGTTGTTTCAATTCCTCCAGGATAATCAATTTTATGAGGCCGAAGTGACACATAGTAGTTTTCATGCTCAAAGGTTGAGCTCTAATCTTCTTGCAAAAATTAGTCAAACTTTTATGTAGGAAATAAGGCAAATTAAGAGGGGTCTTGACTATGAAATGATCCAGGAGTTTGAAGCGGTACATCATAAGTTTATCATACCTTCCCTCCGAGGTAATGTACAATTGGATACCTTTGAATAGTTCCTACCATTCTTCGTCTAGATAAGAAAATAGCATACCCTTTTTCCATGCCTTGTGCCTGTACCCCTCTTTCAAGTAAGCTCTGAAATCCAAATCTTTGGGAGCAGTGGTTTTAAACCATTTCTGCCCGGTTCTTGGTAGGCCTGTTTCTATAGCAATGGTAGCTTCATCTATCACAATCTCCATGGACCCGACGCGAGCTTTGTTTCCATTGAAAGTCTTGGCAAAGGCTTTTACTGTAGACTGGTGGCAACCAACTCACAACCTTTCAACAAATTCAATACATCCTGTATTCGAAAAATGCTTCTGGACTTTGGGATGTGTCTGTAAAAAGGATAGATTATCCAGCTCTCTCTTGAGTAGAGCCCCGCTGCGCTTCCTCACCATTTTATAGCTTGAAAATCCCGACAATTTGTAACCCCTGCAACTGCCAGTCGAGCCGAGGTTCTGCGCTGTTGAAAGCAGTTCGGGCTTCGGCTCTGTTTTGAAACAAATGAAACTTCAACAGACTTCCTGGAACAATGTGTGATATGAAAACCACAATTCGATTTGATATTGTCAGGCCGATGATACCTCCTCTGTACCTGCATCACTGAACATGAACTTGCCATCCATGATGCCATGATTGTGGAGTGTGAGTTTCTGAGCCGGATTCACATCACAATCCTATTTTGATGTGATGGATTTGAGTTTCCATCATTACCCACTTTCATCAGCGCATGTTTTGGATATGCCTGACGTGGGGTGATCATATCATCATTTTCCTTGAGACGTGGATATCACGCATGTGATTCCCACTTTCTTCAACCAACGCCCCGTGGAAAACGCCTCTGTTAGCTGTTCATACTTGCCGCTTTCACCAGCGCGTGACCCTGTGGAAAACCCCCGTTTGCTGTTGAAAGTCTTCACTTTCCTCAGCGCGTGACCTTTTGAGAACTGCTTCTTAGCTACGGAAAGTCTTCACTTTCACCAGCGCACAACCTTTGAAAAACCGTTCCATAGCTGCGAAAAGTATGCACTTTCACCAGTGCACGACCTGAGAAACTGATTCTTGCACATTTTGAAATTCACCACTTTCAATAGCGCAAAGGCTTATGAAAAGCGCTCCTTAGCTACTGAAATTCGCCACTTTCCATAGTGCACACTTAGCTTTTGGACACACGTTAGCTATGGAAAGTGAATTATGAAAATTTTGAAAAGAAGACTTTATGGGTCAAATTATTTTCTAAGACAAAACCAAAACCTAAATTTTTGCAGCTATAAAAACTCAAAAATAACTTGAGGACACTACCGATAGCCATGCTATCTACTACAAAATTCAACCAAAAGGACGGTTTCATTTTGGGAGTTAACAGGATGGTTATCAATCTTACCTTCCACTTCAATCATGGGGGATTGATACTCTACTTTCTTGTTGTCCAAGGCTGCATAAATCCTTGGCATGTTTCCTCCCATGTATTCCATTCTTTCAACCTCTTGAATGTTGCAGATATTCTTCATTCTTTCCCTTTGTGAGGGAAGTCTCTATATAAGTGATTTCCCTCACATCCCCAACATTCTACATGTTTCTACCTTGGCCTTTTTTCAAATGAATCTGTAGTCTTGTGCTCATTTTGGGCTTCTTGACCTTGCTAATTTGTTTGGAAATTCTTTCTAAAAAAGGGTGGCTTAAAACCTTTCTTTCTTTGATCATTTTTCCCTTTCATCTTGTCATTCCAATATCTTTGGAAAACTGGCCTTCATTTGCTTTGTTCATAAATATGCCTTGCTCTCCTTATGGTTTCCTCCAAGGTATTGGGGTTATCATATTGAATCTTGTCACTATAGAAGGAGAGTATCCCACTTACAAACCTTTGGATTTTGAGCTTCTTATCCTTGATGAAGTCAACATACATCAACAATTCAAAGAACCACTTCTCATATTCCTCCAATGTCATGGTTCCCAACTTGACTTCAAAGAACTCTTTCATTTTTCTTTCATAATAACACTCAAAAAAATATTTATTTTGGAAATATTCTTTGAACTACTTCCATGATATCCTCTTCTCATCAAGATTCTTGGTTTGCTTGAGTTGATCCCACCACATGGATGCCTTTCATTGCAAGTGGTAGGTGGAAATTATAGCATCTACCCAGGAGGGGTAATCATGCAGATGGAAATATTTCTTCATTTCCAACAACCAGGTCTTTTCCTCTTCTCCTTTCCTATGTTCACCATTGAAAGTAGGTGGCTTTATTTTCATGAATTCACCTTACAAGATGTCTACCTTAGGCCTTCTTTTTTACCTTCAAACAAGAGACACACTTGGGTTTCTCCCTGACCATGAACTTGCATGAATCCTTCCAGTGGACTTCTTTGGAGAATGATGGTGCATGCTCATGCTTCTTGACTTCCTATTATTTCCATGATCATACCTCTTTCTATGGGCTCCTGATGCTGACACTTTTCTAGCACTAGTTTCTTGCTTAGTGCCAGAATCCTTGTTAACTTGCTTATGAAACTTGTGTAAGATTTGAAGTATCTCTTTCCAAGCCTTCATAATCATTTCATTATCATATCTATAGATATTCACTTCTCTATGCAGGCTTTTCATAGTGACAGGCTCTTGCCTATCCCTTCTTCCATTTGACCATGTCTTCCCATTTACCATGTTGATATGCAGACCTATGACCTCTTCCTCCTGGTTGTAAGATCCCTGAGCATATTCCATAACTCCATGATCTGAAAATATAAGGCTGACTTGTTATGCTATGCAAGCACCATGTACTTCATAAAAATAAACTTTACAGGACCTTGCTTCATGTGTTAAAATATGCAAGATAAACTTATGTGTTACGTTCATGTATCTTCTTGTAAATGCTTATGTGTGAGGATATGTTCTTTTAAATGGTTAAATATGTACTTTAAATAAATACACAACAACATAACTTGCAGCAAATAAACTATCAAACTCACAACAAGAACAAGATGATAAAGGAGTTCACCCCCCTCCGGGCTACATCTCCTTGAGCCTCCATCAATGGACTTGGCTCTCTGGGATTAATTTGTCAAAAGTTCTTTTACAAGCTGCTTATCAACTCCAATGGAAAAACAGACTGTACCATTGATATCATAACACATAAAAACCCCAAAAATGACTAATAGAACTCTGAAAACGGATCATGGCTCATCCGAGCATGACCTCTTCTACATGTGGCCATAAGCTTCCCTGAGCTTCTCTTTGGAAAAGACACCTGTAAAAGTCCTCAAAATCCTCTGAAACATATCCCAATGTGTTCAGAGCATAATAATTATCCAAAAATGATTATTCAATCACAAAAAACAAACATAGGCTCACCAACACATGTCCTCCATCAATGAGGGCTTCAAGCTCCCTAGAGCTTCCTGAAACTTCAATGGTGAAAAACCTGTAGAATAAGTCTTCAAATGGAATTGATAATAGTGCCAATGGATTCAGGACGTCCAAAAACCCCTAGCTGGGCTTTTACGACACCTTAATCGGCCAAAAAATGAGAAAGATAGGCCTCCTGCCATTTTCATCCTTCAAGCTTGCTGTCATTGGTTCGCCAAAACGCACCCTTGTTGAATGAACCTAGCACACACGCAATAAATGGCGTGAAAACCCAGCACCGAGCATAACTGAAAAATGGGCTAAACTGTCGAACGGTTAGGGCGCGCCCAGCCCCTAACCGCCTAGGCCAAGGTCACATGGATCCTCCATACGACTGCACTCTCATATAAAAAGGGCCACGAGTTTTAAACCAATGAAAATGCGCCACGTGTCGGGTGTATAATTGGTTATTAACCATTTTAAAAACTAAATCCCGTGCGCAAATGGTGTACAAATCAGTGGTCATATGGTTTCAAACGTATCCGACCGGGGTTGGGGCTAAGCCCCAGCCCGGAGGCGCCCCAAATCTCATTTAAATGCAATTTAAATAAAATTAAAACCATACTTTAAACAAGGACCACCGTATGGCGTGTTGGCAAAGCGGAATTTGTGAAGGCTTTGGTAAAGGGGGAGGTCCGTGGTTTAATCCCCATGGACTCCACAAATGTTTGAACTAACACCAATAAACCAATAACCAATAAAGGGGTGCCACGTGGCAGCCCGTGAATGGGCCACGTGGCACCCAATCATTTGCCCAAACAGTGCCACGTGTCAAGATACCATTCGCCTTCAATTGCCAACTAAAATATACCATGTCATCATACAGATGTACGGTCAATCCATGTCACTTATGCCACGTCAGCATCCGTGCGGACTGTACAGACTGCACAGTCAACATCCATTTTTTTACCTGTTTGACGATTTAGACAGATCGCGATATCTCTCGCTCCTGACGTCCGTTTGAGACAAAACAAATTGCGTTGGGTTCGTGATGACGAGGGCTACGCTCTCGTTCATTTTGAGGCAATTCCGAGAACGTTGATTTTTGAGCTAAAATTTGACCCCTGGTCCAGATTTTGATCACACATTCCCACTGAAAGGATTTTGGACCCACAAAAGCTTATGATTATCTGTCTTATTTCAATTTATATCAACTGATTCTACTTGAAAATACTTTTCAACAATCACCTGAATACTTTGACATGCCTTGCACTGCAACTGACTATGTCCCTCAACCACTGTTCTCTGGCTGCTGCTGACCCACTGTTCTCTCTGTGCTTGGAAGACTGCAAACCTTCCCACTGAGAATCAAGTCCCTCTTGCGAACTCTTTGACGTCAACACAATCAACTCTCCAATGGCTGCAAAACATTTCCTGCGACATCTTGTCACAAGGCAAGAAACCATCAATCTTGAAAACAAATTATACAAGACTGAAAAATGATGCCAACAAAATATTTTGTTCTTAAACAAAATGTCACATCTTGTACTTCATCAAAGCACATGGCGTTTTCTTGTATCATGGTGTACTCAAAATCAACTTACAAGTCAACAAACACCATCGACTAAACACAAGTCGAACAACACGATCGACACAACATAGTCGTCAGAAAATCATCGACACCAGTTGAGACTCATTTGAAACATCTCAATCTTCCCAATGACAAGTTGACAAACATGATACACAATCATGTTAAAATCATGAATCACTCATGATGAACCATCACCATGTTCACTGCTTACACATACACAAAAAACAAATGCATGCGCATGACTCTTCAGCTCTCCTTCCAGTACATACATAAGTACATAACCCAAAACATGTGGGTACATAAGAGCTGAACATGAAAAAGATAAATGGCAGTAACACGTGAACATCATATCCATCTTTTACATCCTCCTGGCGAATTTATGCAACAACAAAATGCCTTCAAAATGAATTGCATTCACATGCAACTTGCATCATGCAAGTTGTGATAAACTGCTGCAACTTATCATGCTTCCCCTAAATGCACACATAACGTTGAAAAGTGCATTTACAACAGAAAAATGAAAGCTTTACTTGCTCAAGAAATGCAACCATTTCTTACCAAGCCAACTCAACGGTGACTTTTTCTGCTGAACATCGTCCTCTTGTGAATCATCTTGACTCACATCGATAATGGAATCTCCTCTTTCATTCTTGCCAATCTCTTTATCCAACTGCTTCTTATGCCGTGGATGAGTGGTTGGATGCAACGTCCAACATTGGTCAATGAGATGACCCCGCTTTTGACAATGAGTGCAAATCTTTTGCATCCTCTTTTCACGTTGTCTTTGCTTATAAAGTTTCCTGAGATTGGCCAATCTTTTCCAACATTTTTAAACATGATGGTTATATAAACCATAATATGTACATGGATTCCTTCTTCCATTTTTACATACAAATTTATCATGCTTAACATAATCAAAAGCAATTGAATGATAAGCAGAATTATACCTTGAACATTCACCTTTATCGCCTCTTTGAGGAGGTGAATCTGAAGAGTTAAAAGCTCTCCTTTGAAAACCATCAACAGTTTTCTTGTCCTCATCACTGTCACAACTCTTTCGTTTCATACATTCACATTCATCTTGAACACAAGCCTTGCATGCTGGAGGGATTGAACTTTCACCTTTAAAGCCTTCTTGAGGAGGTGAAATTGAAACAAAATTTGTACTTGGAACTTTTCCCCTTGTCTCCTCGACTTTGGAATTTGCTCCATCTTTCCGTTCATATCCAAGACCACAATACCTAGGTCTTTCTTCAACAACAATAGGCTCAACAATGCCTTGTGCATGCTTACCCAAACCTCTACCTTCATAGCCCATTTTTAACAATAACTTGGACCCTATTCCTCTTGTGTGCTTTTCAAAAACACCAAAACATTCATCCTGAGAGGAATTAGAAGATAAACTAACATTCCTACAACTGATATATAAACTGATATATTCCTACAACTATCTAGGTTTCCTACCAACTCTCCTCCTCTTGACCTACCCAACCCAAGGAATATACTTCACTATTCTCAGTCCCTAGGGTGTCTCATTCGTTTATGAGGGCCTCTCTAGCATAGGTAGCTAGGAACTCAAGGGAACTTGTTGCTAGGAAAACTACCAGCAAACAAACAATGAACACTTGTTGTTTTAGTGCAACTCACACAAGAGTTCACTCTTCAAGCCTAAAAACTTGGCTCTTTAGTTTCCAGCTCCAAATACTCTCCAGTATGCTCTAGCCTTCTTTAGAATTCTCCCTCCATGGTTGCACCAACTCCAATATCTATTTCTTCATCTCTAATTGATCCTCATGCACCAAACTCAAATTGTAAAACAACCCTCCCAACCCATACGAATTTCCTCTCTTAGGATTTTCTTTCTTGACACACTCTCTTCCTCAAGTTGATTGTACTCAACTCCCATGTTCCCAATAATTTTTAGACGTGACTACTCACACCCACCCTCTTACATGTATTCAATGATTGTCTTTGGGAACACTCAATCAAAAATGGAAAGGTTCATATACAAATAACAAATTTAGGAAAATGGGTTGAATTAATATACATGGGTAATTCCCCCTTGGACCCCTCTAGGTCATTATCCTAGACCCTCCCCTATTGTGTGTCTCAATTCATCCCCCATCTCTTTTCCATGTCCCCTTAGCAACTGGAATCATATTTTTATTATTAAAACATAGAAATACAATTCACATGTTACATCACTTGGTCATAGCCACATATTATATCTACATAAGCATTATTTAAACTATGGATTATAATGGGGATGTTACAACAATTAAATCCATAATATTAGGCTAAACCTGAGTTACAATGCTTAATTAGAAAATAATTTTTCTCTTTTTACTCACATAGGCTACAAAATGACCAAAAATAACAAAATGATGAAATATTATCCAATAAAGATCCTCTCCAGGGTGGCATATGTGAATATACGCCTCCAAAGGCTAGGACGAAAATCTAGGAAGGTGCCACGTCATCCCAAAATCAAGAAAAAGTGTGGGGTCTCTATTATACAATTATTTTCCACCTGATCACTTGATGGGCATCATCTAGGGGTTGGCAGTTTGAAACATTGAATCATACCACTTTTCCCCTAAGTTTGTAGTACCTTTTATCATGGTCGTTGGTTTCGCCTTTATAGCTTGTGACCAAAAAGTGTCGGTCGCTCCTTGTACTCTTGCAAAGGGCGACCGATCACTCCCTGTAAGAATGCAAGGTGTGATCAGGTCCATTACTCCCTATTTAGGATTGGTTTCGTGAGATGATATTAAACCCCCAGATTATTCATGGTTCGACCTTGAGAATATTTTCATCTTGGGCATGGAGATATTATCCAAACTACCCTTTGATATTATCTCTACTATCCTATAAATAATGAGGGTCTCTCATGGAAAAGGGAGGAGAAAGTAGAAAGAAAACTCATTCTAGAAGTTTGATTACAGATATTGAGCAAAGAATTTGGGAAAGGACTGCATCAACTTCCTTGGTTGTAAGGTGTAATCCATTTGTTTTATTAATAGAAGGTGTACAAGATATTTCCCATTGTGTATGTAATTGTTATATTTCCTTGTGGAGAATTAATGTTTTCATGTGTTATGATACATTATTATATCTATCATTAATTTATACATGATTAGTTTCATGTTGTGAAAGGTTTATGTGTCTCTATGTGTGCAGATCTAAGATGGTAAGAGAAAATGACATATTTGTGGAAGCTAACAACTAAGGAGCATGCATGGAAAACCATTAGATCATCGAGTAAGCCTTTTATTCCGTCAACTTGTAGATTATTTTCATGTATGAATTAGATCTAGGAAAATCTATTTGTAATATACCAGATATAAAATGTATGCAGAACAAAAATAAAATGTTAGTAATGGTAGAATAACAACAATATAACCAGAACATTCACCACAATAACACTAAAATGATATAAGAATAACAACATAAATAACACTTTGAATCTGAAAGCAATGTTCACGGGCCTCTTCGAGGGGGAAACCTCCAGTTGAGAAGAGCTCTATTACAATAATATCCAAGCTAGGGTTCTCATACCCTCGACTCCTATTTATACTAAAAAGAAGCATCTAGAGGAAGATCCTTCTAGAAGCGAAAGCTTCTAGTAGGTCTTCTTACATCCACCTTATTCTATTTTATTGAAATGATTTATTAATATTGACCTTTATTACATTTGAATATATTGTTCTACCTATGTGCGGGTTAGAACCCTAACATGTTTTCCCCCTTAAAAACAACCTTGTCCTCAAGGCTTGAGATGAGGAAATTGTTGCAGAATGGTAGCTGGTTCCCAAGTGGTGTTTGCTGGAGTTGTATCCTTCCACTGGAATAACACTTCCTTGATGGTTCTCTGACGTAGGCGATTCTCACGCTAGTCCAAAACTACCTCTGGCTGTAGCCAAATGGATCCTTCTTCAGCTAACTCTGAAAGGTTGGTTTGAATTTGACACTTAGCTCCAATCACCTTCTTTAAGCATGAAACATGAAAAACAAGATGTAGCTTCGAATGGCTGGGAAAAGCTAACTGATAGGTAACTTGTCCCACATGATTGAGCACGGTATAAGGACCATAAAATTTGGGTGCTAGCTTCTGACAATGCTCGACCTTGAGGGAAGTTTGCTTGTAAGGTTGCAGTCGAAGAAACACCTGATCCCCTTCTACAAATTGATGTTTAGAGTGACCTTGATCTGCTTGTTGCTTCATGCGATTCTGTGCCATGACCAAATTATCTTTGAGGGTAAGGATAATGGCCTCTCAAGTTGTAAGTGTTAGGTCAACCGCCTGGACCTTCGAGGCACCCGGTAAGTATGAGAGAACTGAAGGTGGCTTCTTTTCATATACTGCTTCAAAAGGAGTCATGCGTGTAGTTGTATGGTATGAAGTGTTGTACCACCATTCATCTAGGGGTAACCATTGAGCCCACTGATTTTTCTTTTCCGAGGCAAAGCACCTCAAATATGTTTCCAAACACTTGTTGAAAACTTCCGTTTGGCCATCAGTCTGGGGATGATAAGCTGTGATGAGATGAAATTCAGTGCCTTGTATCTTGAACAATTCTTGCAAAAAATTGCTTGTGAAAGTTGGGTCGTGATCAGAAACATTAGAGTGTGGCATGCCATGAAGCTTGAAGACCTAATCCATGAATATTTGAGCCACCGTGGATGCTGTAAACGGGTGTTGAAGGGCATATAATTGAGCATACTTGGAAAGACGATCAACAACCACCATGATGACAGATTTATTTCCCGATTTAGGTAAACCGGTAATAAAATCCATAGAGATATCCTTCCAAATAGTAGGTGGAATTGGGAGCGATTGTAGTGTGCCCGATGATTTGACTGTTTCTCCCTTGTTACGTTGACACACATCACATTCAGCTACAAAATTATGAATGTCCTGTTTCATACCATCCTAGAAAAAGGAACGTTTGACCCTGTCATAGGTTTTGGTGAACTCGGAGTGCCTTGATGTGGGTGTAGCATGAAGCTCAAAAAGTATCATGGATTTAAGCTTTGATTATTTACTTAAATACAAACGGTCTTTGTATCGAAGTTCCTCATGGAGCCAAGAGTATCCTGGGGAAGCTGGAGCATTGGAATGCAATTGGTGGATCAACTGCAAACTTTTGGGATCTTGTAGCCATTCCTGGCGAACGGCTTGGAGCCAATATGGTACAATGAATGAAAGAGAAAAAATGGATCCTTCATCTTCATATTTTTGGGAAAGTGCATCCACAACCACATTATCTTTTCCTTTCTTATAAATGATCTCATAATCATATCCAAAGAGTTTAGTCACCCATTTTTGTTGTTCTGGGGAGGAAATGCATTGTTCCAGAAAATACTTGAGGCTTTGATGGTCTGTCTTAATTTGGAAACGTTGCCCCAATAGATAAGGACACCACAGATCCACAACATGCAAAATCGCCAACATATCCTTTTCATAGATGGATTTGCCTAGATTTCTTTAAGATAGTTTCTTGCTGGTAAAGGCCAAAGGTCGACCCTCTTGCATAAGGACACCACCAATTCCTTTCCCCGAGGCATCACATTCCAACACAAAGGTCTTTGTGAAATCGGGAAGGGCGAGGACTGGAGTGGTGCACATGGCCATCTTTAAGGTTTGAAAAGCTTGAGCAGTGGCTGGAGTCCAAGTGAAAGAGTTCTTTTTTAGGAGAGCAGTGAGAGGTGCTGCAATCTTCCCATAATTCTTAACAAACTTGCGATAATACCCTGTTAATCCTAGAAATACACACAAGATCTTAAGAGTCTTTGGGTGAGTCAAGTCTTGCATAGCTTCAATATTTTTAGCATCCACCCTGACTCCATCTTTTCCAACCAGATGACCCAAGTATTCTACTTCTGAGGCGCCAAAATCACATTTAGACTATTTCAGGAAAAGTTGGTGCTGAGATAGTAGATGGAGAACTCGATCCACATGAGCAAGATGGTCTGTCCAGGTTTTTCTATAGATGAGGATATCATCAAAGAAAACTAAGACAAAATGGCGGAGAAAAGGACGAAAGACATGATTCATGAGGCTTTGGAAGGTGAAGGGGGCATTACACAAGCTAAAGGGCATGACCAAAAACTCATAGTGGCCCTCATGAGCTCTAAAGGAAGTCTTGGGAATGTTTGCCTCTTTCATACATATCTGGTGGTAGCCCGAATGAAGATCCAGTTTAGTGAAGAATTGGGTGCCACTCAATTCATCCAGGAGGTCATCAATGACAGGAATGGGGAATTTGTCTTTGATGGTAAGTTTGTTGAGGGCACGGAAGTTAGAACACATTCACCAAGAACCTTCTTTCTTTAGGACCATGAACACAGGAGACGAGTAGGGGCTCGTACTAGGGCGGATAACGCCTGCATTAAGGATTTCCTGGACCATTTTCTCAATTTCATTTTTTTGGGAAAAGGGGTGACGATACGGATGAATATTGGGAGGAAGGATTTCGGGTACAAGGGGAATGGAATGATCATGAACACCACGGGAAGGGGGGAGGCCTTGGGGAGTGGAAAAGACCGATTGATGTTTAGAAAGGATGGCTTGGAGGTCTTGCGGTACCGAGGGTGTCTCTATTGCTTGTATGGCATGGAGTTGGGAGATAACACCAGAATGACCCTTTTTGAGAAGATTTTCCATGCGATGGGAACTAATGATCTCAGGTGAACCGACAGTGATGCCTTGAAATTTATATCGGTTGCCATCTTGGTCGAATTGCATGGTTAAGTCTTTAAAATCCATGAGAATGGGACCCAAATTCCTTAGCCAGTCTGCACCCAACATAATGTCACAACCTCCCATGTCGATAGAAAACATATGGAATTTCAGGTGGTAGTCACCAATTTGGAGACACACATTTTCACAACGCCCTTCACATTTCATGGAACCACCACTGGAAATCATGATTTGGAAATTATTGATGGCATGGATGTAGGAATGAGTTTCTTGGGCATTGTGGCGATGAATAAAATTATGGGTGCTACCACTATCAACCAGAATGATGAGCTTCCGATGCTTGATGTAACCGATTAGCTTGAGGGTTTGGGGAGTGGAGAAGCCAGTGAGAGCATTGAGGGAAATGATCGGTTCTACTTCGAGAGGGTCTGAGGGATGGATTATGTCAGTCGATTTAGGTGGCTTAGACACAAAGGGAGTTTCTTCATCTTCTTCTGAAATCTCCTCGGAGATGACCATAATTTTTTTTTGTTCTTTACACTTGTGGCCCGAGAAATATTTGTCATCACAGTTATAACAAAGGCCTTTGATTTGGCGTTCAGCCATTTCAGCCCTGGTCAATTTTTGGATCTTTAGTGGAGCAAAGGGGGTAGTGGGATTTACAGGTTTAGGGCGAGGGATAAAGGAGGGTTTGTGGTTTTGAGAAGATACAACATGTTGTGCTTCTTTAGCTCTTTTTGTAGCCTCCACCCAACTTTCAGGCCGAGCCATGAGGACATGGGCCCAAATTTCATCCTTGAGGCCGCTGATAAAACACTCTCATAAAAAGGCATCGAACATGCCCTCTGTTCTAAAAGCCAGGCGCTCAAAGGAAACTATAAAGTCTTCCACTGTTCCTAATTGTTTCAGCTTTGTCAAACGACCCAAATGGTTGGTGTCAGTGTCAAAGCGTTCATAAAGATCTACCACAAAGTGTGTCCAAGCAATATACCCTTGACGAGAAGTTTTTCTCCATTACCACCATTGCCAATGTTCTTGATCTAGATGGAGAACACCATACCATAGTTTGGCCAAGTCATATGTAATGATGTATAAAGAGAAGTAATGTTCCATTTGGGTTACCCAACCAGTGGGGTCCGAGCCATCAAATTTGGTCACATCCACCCGCGAAAGGCGTAGGTCACGTTGAAAGTGATGGTTCTGCAAGGCATGGGAATGAGAGGGATGGTCACCTTTAGTATGTCGAGGTGAGGAAGAGGAAGGGTTATCTGTAGGGATATGAAGTTTGGTTCAAAGTGCTAAAAATACTGATTCAAGCTAGGTGGTGAGGTCTTGTTTGATTTCCCCCATTGAGGACTGCATGGTTGTATTGATGGTGACAACATTGGCACTAAGTTGTTTCACTTCTTATTGGGTCTCAATGAGACTAGATTGCAAGGTGTTGAAGCGAGCTTCCAAGTCTTGTCTATGAGTATGGGCCATGAAGATGGGGAAACTGATAAGGGGCGGGTGGGGTAATTTTTTTTTTCCGAAAAATGATATGGATGAATGTGATAAGGGCGAAGAGATGAATCCAATGGAATAGGTCTCAAATAATGGTGAAACAATTTCCATACTTTTTTTTTTTACTGAGTTATACTCCGGTTTGAAGAACACTGCAGAGAGGAAATGCCCAAATGCTTAACCAGAAAGAAATGTGTATTTACTTGGAAACCCGAACATATGTTTTAATTTGTTTATGTTTCTGTCCCCAAGGGTTAGGTATTAAAGGGTTCTATAGACAAGGGTTTTCCCTGTGCTATACGTGCGGGGTCCAACAGTAGTACTCGACACAATATCTCAGGGCACTAACTAAGGAGGATAGACCGTACCCTTAGCCATACTACCTGACTACCCAGGTACTAGAGAGTATCTTCCCGAGTGTTGTTCTTGGTGACACTATAGCAGTCAGGCGGTCGATCGTTTTATCTAAAGAGGGCTTCAGGTAATCTAGGCCAATCCGTACATAGGTGTTGTCTGATGCGCTACCACTCGAAGGGGTACCAACAGGGGTTACAAGGGTGGCCAACATATGTGCGCTTAAGTACCACTTGTATTTCCTGCGTGTATGAATCCCTCAACTGCGGGTTTATGTGCATACCGATAGATCTTTGTGGCTTAAAGATGCCGAAATACGTCTCTACCTTGAAAAAAAAATTTAACCCACACTTTCTGCCGAGGAAAGTGCTCTGATACCACTTGTAATATACCAGATATAAAATGTATGCAGAACAAAAATAAAATGCTAGTAATGGCAGAATAACAGAAATATAACCAGAACATTCACCACAATAATACTGAAATGATATACGAATAACAATAGAAATAATACTTTGAATCTGAAAGAAATGTTCACAGGCCTCTTCGAGGGGGCAACCTCTAGTTGAGTAGATCTCTATTACAATAATATCCAAGCTAGGGTTCTCATACCCTCGACTCCTATTTATACTAAAAAGAAGCATCTAGAGGAAGATCCTTCTAGAAGCGGAATCTTCTATTAGGTCTTCTTACATTTGCCTTATTCTATTTTATTGAAAGGCCTTATTAATATTGACCTTTATTACATCTGAATATATTATTCTACCTATGTGCGGGTTAGGACCCTAACACTATTGTTTACATATCTATTATGTCTCAGGTCTATGAAGAGCCTAAGAGAGTTATCTCCTACAGAGTGAAAATATCCTACAATAATATCAAGCCCACAACACCACCAAGTTCGCTAAATGTGCCAAATTTCCCCTTACAAGTGTGATTTCATGCTCCAAGGAGGGACGTTTGGGAATACTAGGGTGACCTCTTCATGCTTTCGGGCCTCATACAAGTGCTAGAGATGTCCCTCAAGGTGAAAATTTCACCATCCTAAGCCTCCAATGCGTGGGGTGCATCATCCATCCAATGGGATTTCAAGCCCCTATGAAGGTCCAAGTTGCTTAGTCCGTTCATGCATGTCTTTCAACAGGCAAGGTCCTGCAAAGACAAGAAAATACACTCTCCAAGGTTCCACAAGTCACATGTATCATGACAAGTGAGCCACATTTAATAAAAAAAACCACCCAAACATGTGCATTAAATCCCCCCTTTTCAAACTAAACAAATGCTCAAATACCTTATAATTTTTTCAAAATTTAGGTATGGGAGGGGTGTCATGGTGCCTTATTGGGTAGGCTAATCCCCAAGTCAAGGAATGTTTCCCAAGAAGACCCTATCTAGATCATGTAGTGATTATGAGGTGGATTTGGGTAGTACTTTTGGGCATGGTTTTCTTGACATATCAAGGGCTCATATTGTCTCATTTATGGGTGCCTTCGTGGAGGATGTGTTGCATCCCTTCATTTGCAATGAAACATTTTTCTAAGCCCTTTATTTGTCTTTCATTTTTTATGGTCCGAACATTGAGTGTTGTATGCAATGGAAATAAAATGAGCATCACAATTCCACTTGAAGTTAGAACACATTAAGTTCCAAATGCAATGGAAATTAAAGGACATCACAATGAATTCCCCCATCAAGAGGGACACTTTTATTTCTTTTCTTTTTAAAATGTCCTTCATTTTTATGGAGAAGCATTTCATGGCTCTCAGGACCTTAGGGAGAGCATCTAGTAGGATAAATTATGACTTTTTACTTTTACAACTGGCTACAACACCTTTGGGAATTCAACCCCTTCTTCCCATGAAATGAGGTACAAGCCCTTCTTGGGGTCAATGAACCCAAAAACCCAAAAGATGAGGAAACAAAGGGGAAGAAGTGTGGAAAGTGGTATGTATGAGTGGAAATGGTACGATGAACCTTCAAGGAGACCCCCTAGTAGAAACCCTTTTCCCGAGGGTGAAAAACTTACTAGGTGTCAGGAAATGAGATACACTTCCACACTAAACCTAGCAGAAGAGAAGAAGAATTTAATCAAGAACGTTAATGACAAAGAAATTACATAGTACACATAGATTTTACCCTGCAAACCCAAACCGGGAAAACCAACATTCCTTGAGAATTATGTTCTCTTGTTGTCTTATTAAATCTAAATAAAAGGTTACATGTCTAACCTTGGTCCACACCTAAGACACAATTGACATCATACCCTATTTCCTACGCAAGAACAACCTTGTAACCATTTTGGATTACATCTGCATGACCAACAACCTACATCTAAATATTTCTATAAAGACTGGTTATCCTAGGATTCATTGATTACCCTTTACAACCTTACACCATGCCTCTTTATAGGCTTTACAATAGAAAAAAAAAAACCTAAATACTTGGCGTCGAAAAAATGTTATAGATATGTGCAGATCATTGGCTACAAATCCCAGAAATCTCTGGATTCTGTTACAATTGACTCCAAGTTGGATTACTAGTTGACTATTAGTCGACCTTCACTCAATCTTCAGTCGATCACCACATGCCCGCTTGTTGACCTCTTGTTGGTTGACCTCTTCGACTTGTTGTCAATTCCTTTACCATGTCGAACCACCTCGAACTTCGACTTTGACTTTACCCGATTGACTAACCTCGACCTTCGACTTTTTTTCGATCTACCTCGACCCTCAATTTTTTTTTGATCCACCTCGAATAGACTTTCACTGCAAAGAATATAACAACCCAACACTAAGATATCATGTCAACCACCAAGGTGAAATAAGGAAAAAGGTATAATTTCCATGTAATCGTTCCATAATAGAGAAAGGGCCCTCTGCAACATTCTCAAATGATTAAATTACTAAAGTGACACTTACCATGAGACTGGACTTGTTACCTCATGAAGCAATACATGTTATCCTTTCTAGGTCGGGTTGGTGTGGCGGACACTGATATGCTGCTGACGATGAATGGTGATGTGTGGTGGAGAGGAGGGGCTATGTTTGGTCAATGTGGGCTTAGGTAGTCATATGGCTCTCGACACTCCATTTATTATACCTATGGGCCTCGATACATCATCTCCTTAGTTACCCCTAGGTTTTGGGGTAACAACAGGAAAGGGAAATAATGTTGGAAATGAAATTACACAATTAGAGGAAATAAATAGCAAGTAAATGAAGGAAAATTTACAGCCACTAAGAAAAATAAAACAACAACAATCTAATTTATGGGTAGAGTGGATTAAACCTCCATTATAGCTTCAGAGTGAGCCCTTTCTATGAAGTAAGCAAGGGGTTGAATCCCATAGATAAAAACACTAGTTACAACAAGAGTATAGAACAAAAAACTAAGTATTCAGAAGAAATTTGAAATTGCATTATTCTTATCAACAAAAAATGAACTATAACTTGTTTAATCCAACTAATAATAGCTCACATGCTCTATTTAAATGAAAAAATGACCTTGGATATCATCAAGATGAATTCTAGAGAACCCACTACTCAAAAATGTTTTTTTTCTATAATATTGGAAGTTGTCTCATGAATTTAGAGCCTTCCCAAGTCATGGTTGACTTGTGGAGCCCTAAAATGCAGTGGCACATCACACCCACTCGTGTTGAATTCAATGTTGGTTGTTATAAAATAGCGATGTTCTCCCTCAAACCTCATATCAAACTATAGTGATGGCCCAACGAATTTGTAGTTATGATGTCCAAATGAATTTGTAGTCTAATTACCATTTTAATCATGCCATGCTATATTTATATTAGAGTTTACTCCTTTGGTGGTGATGAGGGTAATCCTACAACAATCATAACATGTGTTAAGGGTATATATTGCACCACATAAACTACATATTCAAATTTGGAATAACCCAAGTATTAATCTCATTTTCCAAAAATCAAGGCAAAATATATCAAATTCAAAAGAAATCATTAAATAATCCTAAAATGGATTTATTAATGACTTGGGAATTGTTTATGGATAAATCCGTAAGTGCGGACACGAACCGATCTCCCTAGATCCACCTGGATCTAGAACAAAACATGACAAAATAATACACTTTCCCTAGATCTAGCCTATTGAATGAACTAAGAGATAAGGATCATGGGCATACCTTATGAACGCTTTCCTTTGGTCTCTGTTGTTCCAAGATTTACTCCAATGCTCTTGCGCCATTTAAATCACAACAACACAAACCAATCGGGGTAAAGGCAGATTAATATATTCAATAGCTAGTCTATACATATGATCAAGGAATTATGTAATAAAGTGACATCATCTTTATGGGAAAGGGA
>ML798947.1:261897-274151 GCA_009831015.1 Picea engelmannii | reverse complement strand
TGACACACACACTTGCTCATGTATGAAGAAAATCAACTACTTTTGATGACCTTGCTGTTGTCTCTAGCTGCTGTAGCATCAGTCCTTCACACAGGCTTTCAATAAATTTCCAATCAATCTCTTGCTAGCTTTCTCCTTGTTTGCTTAACCTTTTCCATGAGAAATCTCCTCAATATATAGGAGAATATAGATTAGTTTCTTGGATAGGAAATTATCCCAAGATATCTGGAATGCCAGCTCTTAAATAACCATTCGTTAGCCAACTCATTCTTCTCGAAGATTCCCTTCTAGAAGGCTCGAGAACTTCATCTTTTTTCCTCTTTAAGAAGATGTTCGCACTCTGGACTTAGGTACAGTGTGAACTGTTCGCACTCCAGATTAATGTAGCCTGCGAGAATTAGGGATTCTCGCAGGCAAGTATATGGATAGCCTACGAACTTCTTCAAAAAATATGATTTTTGGAAGCAGACAAGTGTAACTTTTCTCAAGAAAGTATTCTTAGTGAAGAGCTTGATTTTCCATCATCATAACATTATCATAGCATCATCACGATGACCAAAATTGTGGATAACATAATGCCCCCCAAAGTCTGAGAGTGGAATCAGTGACAGTCGATGGACTTTGTAAGCTGCATGTGTGTGTCAAGAACCAAGAGCGCATCTAATCGAAAACCTGCAAACATCCAAGCATCGACAAAATATCATATGTATCCCTTCTGAGGTAGGCATTCCCATACTCAAATCATAGACTGATGACATCATAAACAAAGAGCCATGGCCACCAATCATACACTGTGGATCCATGCAATCATAATATAGCATAGCCACCTGAATACACTGTGGATCTAGGCAACAAATTTTCAGTCAAGACGACATAGCCATGAAACATACACAGTGGATCTATGTGTCGCAAATTATACATACTCCATCGCAACTTGGATCACTTAAGACAATATCCAGGGTCTTCAATCCCATCGCCCAAAGTACGAATCTAACCATGCGATTACATGTGTTGAAGTCGAACATGGTAGAAACCACTTGATTACCGGTCATTGATGTAATTGTTAACAAGTGTGAGGGAAATCACCATTGATGTCAATGACTCCCAAGGTACTAAAGTACAATCCATCGACTGTGAATAAATGAGTTGATGTTGAACACCCGATGGAATCTCTCGATCAGGGGTCAATGATGTAAACCCACTGTCGAAAGCGAGGAAACTTGCCATTGAGGCATGCAAGCTCCAAGGTACTGAATGATTTATAAGTCTTAATCCCGGATAATGTGCTGATGTCGACGGAACAAGACTCGTCACAGGAGGGCCTTGATGTATCCCCCATCAATGACACGAAATGAGTAACAGAGTTTGAAAGTGAAATAGAGCATGTAGCCATGAGACTTTGGACACAGGGAAGGCTGACACAAAAAGAATGGATAATTGCAGATGGCCGACTCAAATAGAGGTTTCAGACGGACTTCTCTTGAACATATGGATGACACGACCAATGATTTGGCAGCATTGAMTCAAACATGACACATGGAATGACCTTGATATCAAATCGAATGAGAGACAAATGGATTACCCAAACCAACTTCAAATGATGAATAGGGGGTGTCATGTTCAAGAGCGACACTTACTGCCAATTAATACAAAGATGAAACATATCCCTTTCCCAAATTTTCCCCCACCATTTTTGGCAAGTACCTCTTTATTTTTACGTAATCTTGAAGAGGATCACATATGCTTGTTGATATAAGCTCATCCTTCGGACGAGTCCCTCGGAGTATTTTTAACGAACCCTAGGAAGGAGTGGTTTAGTCCCATCACAGGTCTGCCAATGCTTGTTTAACGAGTCCAGAGATAGTAAACTCGAAGTTTTTTCAAGATTATAGAGTTTGGAAAAACACTTAAAAGAGAACTCTCTCAGTTCCTTTTTCGTACATTAGTCCAACGAGACCGAAAAAGGGTTAAACTATCGCTCGAAGGACGCATACTTCAAATAATTTATCGAGCGTGAAAATAGCAAGGTCGCTCGAAAATCTTTTCTTGTTTAGAGAGTCTAAAAAGAGCTTAAAGTTAACTCCAGGGGGGTTTCTTTTTCGTGTAACCACAACAAGCCTGGAAAAGAGATAAAATGACGCTCGGTCACGTTCTTATGTTTTTCACAAGTGCAAGAACAGACAAAAGGCGCTCGATGTTTTAAGTCAAAACCATTTAGAAAACAATCAACAATATACCACACCATAGAAAAAATCATCCATGACCCTCCATGTTTCATACCTGCAATGCACTTCACTCATTTCCTCATTAGCAATTAGGGTTAAATAATGAATAAATATAAAAAATCCACTTTTGACATAGTAAAAAAGTAATTAAAACAAACCCATAACACTTTTTACCATATCATTTTACCCTTTTTCCATTTGAGTGCAAAAACTTCCATTTTACCTTCTACCTTCATCGTCGATTTCCAGGAGCTTCGGGCCATCATTCCTCGAGCTGTCTGCGGTGTTTTGGTAAGCTCTCCATTCTTTATCTTTTCATGGTTCAAATTCATGATTTCATTGGTTAAATTTCAAGTTTTGAGTTAATTTTTGAAACCCTATGTGTGTAGAGGGATTCTCGCAGTCTACCCATACGGGACCTGCGAGAATGCCTCATTCTCGCAGGCGGGCCTAAGGCAGCATGAGAGAAGTTCGCACTGTGTGCCATAGGTCACCTGCGAACAACACAAAGTTCAAAAAAGTTTGTAAAGTTTAGCCAATAAAAAAGGTTTATTTCATGAAAGAGAGTTTTAACCATCTTCATATGTTTCCCATGCAGGTTTATAACCATCATAATGGTACTCGAATGGAGAGAACGGGAACACGAGGAAGATAATACAAACGTCGAAAATCACCCTCTGACCACTGCTGCCTTAAGAGATTGTGGTCTCTTGAAGTATTTCTGCATCCCGGGCATGAGAGCCCAAGTTCGATTGCTGGAACACTTAGTCCGGATGTGGGATCCAGACCAGCAGGTCTTTAATGTCGGAGCTCACACATTGACTATCGACATTGAGGACATCTATTTATTGACTGGGCTATCCAGGCGAGGGTCCTATGTCAGTTTGACCGGTAGCCGAAGGGGTGGTTTAAAAATGAGTGAGTATTGTAGGCAGTACTGCGTGCCTGAGGCTGAACGACAGAAAGGGAAGGTGGCCATTTGGGGAGTGAATGATTTGACTCTCCGTACCATTCTCTTTACCATTGCTTGGATGGTGGGAAGTGCTGCTCCGCATATGGATTTGCAAATCTATTTTCAGTATTCCATCGAGTGTACTGAGCCCCGGGTATTCAACTGGGCTAATGTAGTTTTACGCAGTATCAAGAAACAACTGACCAAATGCAGGCGTGGAGATCTAAAACAGTTTGGTTATGGATCATTGTTGGTGTCCTTCTTCTGTGAGAGGGTCCCTGTGTTTAGAATTTAGGTTGAGTGTCACTTTCCGGGTCCCAGGGATCCACGGATGTTACGATGGTGCCAACTTATGGCCCGACATGTGGCTGGACCGATCGTCAGGTATGATGATCTCTTCTTTGACTGGCTTCAAGGCCAGGTGCTGATGGTAGAAGATTATGCATACGCTGGCTTGGATTTCCACGGTGATCCTGACCTTGCACTACCTGAGGATGCACAGTGGGGAGACCTCGGTAAGAAGTACACCAATTTTTATCTTTTTAAATGTTTTTATATTTTTTAACATATTTAATTTTTTTTGTTTTTATAGATTTATCTGAAGACTAACACCAAATTTTAATTGATAACATAGATGTTGGGGCATATAGACCTGCTGGTAGTTCTCCTGTCCAACGTCGAGGAGAGGCAGTAGTAGCAGTTCCACAGTTCGTCGAGGATTATCTGACAGTGGAGCATAACTTAGAGGGTTTGATGGCCGACGTTCCAGATATGACTCTGGAGGAGATTCCCCGACGTGACCAGCGTCACACTGTGGGAGTCTCTGCCTCTATGGGTCGACTTCTCCGCAGAGTTGCTAGGACATTAGTGTGCTATCGTGAACATCATTAGTGATGTCATGTTGTAGAAGCCAGGAGCTTCAATTTTTGATATTTTGGTCTTCAGACAACCATTTTTGTAAAAACAAACTTTGATTGTTATATATATACACGGCTTCTACCGATTTACTTTACATTATGTACAATTTAATGTGTTTGATTTATAAATGATTTAAATGCCTGTCCAATACATAATTAGCTAAAGCATATGTCAATGTATTAAGACATCTAGGGATGTGTTGATACTCAATATGATCAAAATGTCGTTCCAAGAGGCGAATCCGCAAAAATACCCTTAATAAAGTAGGACTTCGAATAGAATATACATTACTAAGATGTAGTACTACAAGCTGCGAGTCAAGTCACACAACCAAATGACGAATCCCGAGAGAGATAGAATCAACCAATAGTTCAACAATGATGCTATATTCTGCAATATTGTTGGTTGCTCGGCCAAGACATATACCTTGTAGAGATATGAGTTCGTTTGTTGGGGCATAGATTGCCCATGCAGCGGAAGCTAGGTTCCGAGTACTACGGCTAGCTCCATCAGTGAAGCCAATATAAGGTAGCGAATACTCCGACATCTGGCAATCAAACATAACGTCACGTAAGGACAGAGACCAGATAACGAAAAAAACAAAACTAAAAGTAACACACACATGCAGTATGATACATAAAAATACAAGTACTAGTGCACAAATGCCTCATGCATAGTACTTCTTTAAGTACAACCCATTTCTGGGTTCACTGAAAGGTACACCATCATAATCCACTAGCTCATACGCTCCTTTTTCAAGAACTTTGCTAACAATGTAAGGCCCACGCCACATTGGTTCGAATTTCCCAGCTCCTAAGACATCTTTATCTTGTTCATACAGAAGAACAAGATCTCCTTCAGAGAAGACACGAGGTTTGACATGCTTGTCATATTGTTCCTTTACACGTTTCTTCTGGGCTTCAATCATAAGAGTAGCGTCATGGCGAGTCTTGTCTAATCGCGTCAAATACAACAGACGTTCCTCTTCGACAGAAGTGTTAGGTAAGAGCTCTACGGCTAGCTTCAAAGAAGGTATTTCACATTCTATTGGCAGAATGGCTTCCATGCCATAAACTAATCGAAAAGGCGTGAATCCCGTGGCGGATTTAACAGATGTCCGATACGCCCACAATGCCGAAAACAACATCGTGTGCCAGCTAGTTTTATGGATTCCTATCATCCGTCGAATCATCATTATGAGAACTTTATTGATTGCTTCGACCTGGCCATTAGCCTGTGGATAATAAGGTGTTGAGCTATCATGACGAAGGCCCAACTTCTCTGTAAGTTTAGACATCATATAATTCCTAAAATGACTACCGTGATCGATAATGATAGCCTGAGGGACACCAAAATGAGTAATGACATGGTTGAAAAGAAATAACGCTACAGTCCTTCCAGTATTGTCGAATGTCGGCATCACCTCAGCCCACTTTGTGAAATAATCAACAGCTACAATAATATACCCATGCCCCCTGACCGAGTGAGGGTGACATGTCATGAAATCAATGCCCCATTTTGCAAAATGACCTACTGAGACTACAGGATGAAGGGGAGAAGGATGCGACCGAATCTTCTGTTGATAGGTCTGGCAGGCATGACACTTCTGAACCGCAGTAATGAAATCATTAAACAAAGAAGGCCAAAAGTAATCTGCACGTAAGATCTTCTGGGCAGTAGCATACCCAGACATATGACCACCACATGCTCCTGAATGGCAGTCATTCAATGCTTTCTCAGCTTCTTCAAAAGTCAAACAACGCCGAAAGACAGAGTCAATACCTCGATGGTAAAGAGTGTCACCGAGGATAATATAATGACGTGCTTGATAACGGACGCGACGTCGTTCATTACTGGATAAAGCAGGCCGAAAAGTTTGAGTTTGGAGATATATAATGATATCTCCGTACCAAATATCGTCGGTACTGATAAGGAAAAGTGACTCGTCTGGTAACGAATCAACTGCTACGTTTTCCGTGGCAGAGTGGGGAAACTCACAAATTATCTCAGCAAAAACCAAGGATTTCTTCGACGTGGTGCGATCAAATTCCAAGTCGAACTCCTGGAGAATGACAATCCACTTGGAGTACTTGCCCCCCACCAATTGACGTGTCAATATATGTTGCATGGGGTTACAATGTGAAATCACTGTAGTTTTTCTGGAGAGAATATAATGACGAAAACGTTGAACTGCTTGAACAACAGCCAAAGCCAGTTTCTCAACATGTTGGTACTTGATTTCCGTTGATGATAGACTTCTACTCAAGTAATAGATAACATGTTCATCGTGGTTATCATCTTCTTGAACAAGGACCATGCCGATAGTATACTCAGAAGCAACCAGATAAAGAAAGTAATATCGACTATAATCCGGAGGGAAAAGAAGAGGATCTTTCGTGAGGGACAATTTTAAAGCTTCAAAAGCGTTGTTAGAAATCTTATCCCAGACAAACTCTGAATCTTTCTTTAAAAGACTGGTGAAACCTCGGGTAATCTCGGCGTAATGCGGGATGAAACGACGAAGAAAGTTTGCTTTCCCCTGCAAAATTTGTAACTGACGCAGTGAAGAAGGAGGAGGGAGATTAAGAATCACCTCAACCTTAATAGGATCTACCCGGATCCCCTGATGCGAAACAATGAACCCGAGAAGACGGCCGGACTCTACGCAAAAGACACACTTATGAGGGTTTAGACAAATGCGATAGAACCGACAACGAACGAAAATTGCTCGGAGATGATCAAGTTGATCGACTCGGCATAAAGAATGAGCTGGAAAATCATCCAAATAAGGTTGAACGATATGCTTTATGTCATGAAACGCATAGGACATAGCACGCTGAAAAGTTGCACCTACATTATTAAGACCGAATGGAAGTTTTCTGTAGGCAAAAGTGCCCCAAGGACAAATAAAAGTAGTTTTATGTTGGTCCTCAGGAGCGATGTTAATTTGATTATAGCCGAAGAATCCATCCATGAGCGAGAAGATTTCACTGCCGGCACAGTCATCGACGATCTGGTCGACAAAAGAGGTTGGAAAGTTGTCCTTGGGACAGGCTTTGTTAATATCTCTATAATCAACACAAACACGTATACTACCACCTTTCTTGTCAATCGGTACGGGGTTGGAAACCCATTCTATCAAAGCCACGGGATAAATAAAACCGTCTTTAAGAAGTTTTTCAACTTCGAGTTTAATGGACGCTGCTTTACGTGGATGGACAGGGCGGAGGCACTGCCGTACTGGTTTATCTCCAGGGTACATTTTGATCTCATGCACGACAATAGTAGGGTCGATACCCGACATCTCTTCGTAACTCCAGGCAAAGATATCACGAAATGCTTTGAACAACGCAGTATAGGTGACAATTTCCTTGGGAGAACACGAAGCTCCAATGTGAACATTTTCAACTATCCCAGGTTTAACTGAAATATCAATGGGTATCGTGGGAGAAATATTACTGAGGTTCCCTTCCACAAACACATCACGTGTAGATCCGGGAACGGTCGTGACGACAACAGCGGTCGACGGAGTCGAAATCCGCTGGTAATTCTCGAGAGTATGTTGTTCCAGAAACAAGATGGAACGATGATGCCCATCGTCCCAAGGTGTATCGGCCATGATGAACATGATCATATCGTCAGTGGGGAAGATGACATGGAAAGGATCGGGAGACAACTCCTCAAGAGAGGGTGTAGAAGGTGTTTCCAATTGAATCGCATGATAAGTAGACTCAACCGGACTTAACGACATGACGTTGCCGAAACGAGGATGATCTCCGGGATCAGGGACTATCCAAGGGTCAAAAGACACTGGAATCTCATGAGGCATGACAGAGATCATATTAATCAAAGCAACTGACGGGCTTATAATATCGGGTGGTGGTGGTATGGGAAAAGTACCCATTAACGAAGAATATTTTAAAAGACCGACTCCAACATTCTCGTAACCCGGTGGGGTTTTAGCTATAAACGACACATTTCTAGTGCGAGTATCAGAATTAAAAAAGGCAAGTTGATTGACTGTAACAACTTTTCCCTGGTGAGGAAATCGTAGGACCCGGAAAAGTGTTGACACAACAACGTGCATGGAATCTACCCAGCTACGACCAAGAAGAAGATTATAATCTAAGGGAGCATCGAAAACTTCCACTTCGACTTGGACGGTCTTACCTTCGAGAGTAACCGACAACGATGGAAGAACACCGTAAGGCTTAAAACCCGAGCCATTGAAGGCTTTCAAAGTATTTTGTGATTCCGTTAATGGAGGAGAGCCAATGGCTTTCCAACAAGTAAGAGACATTACACACGTAGAGGCCCCCTCATCTACAACTGTCCAACAAATGTTCTTGTCAGCGAAAATAACTTGTATCTGAAAAGCAAGATGAGGGGGTAACCTTGGAACATGTTCGTCCAAGTCAAAGACTATCAAATTTGAATCAGTAGGATCAATTCCACCTATATCTTTCAACAGAGACCTTCGTTGCGCAGGACAAGACTGAAGGACTTCAAGGGCAGACATCGCTGAAGGTGCTTGGGTCAGATCTTCCACAATACTGTAGTTTTGGGCCGCACGTGCATGAGGATTGAAAGCCGACTTGCGAACAACACCCTTAGGGGGGTCGTAGGACTTTATCAAGACTCGGTCGTTCGAGATGAAGAGGACCGCTCATAGGTGGATTCGGTGGAGAGGCTTGTACCAGATCAGGAGGTAAATCGTCAACCTTCTCCTTAGAAGGAGTATAGTCTTTGGCTCTAGTTGCGATGACAACGTCATTGTTCTTAGAATCACCGGTGCACATCAAAACATATGATGTGGTAGACGTAGATGGTTGGTCATGAATGAACAAAGAGGCTTGTTGCTGAGACGGGAAGGGTTGGGACAAGACTGCTGGCGTAGAGGGTTTGGGCGTTCCTTGAAGGAACTTGTTGACTTCGGCACGTCTAGGACAATCCTTCGTGTAGTGATCATCACCACAGATAAGGCAAGGATATCGAGGCTTACGCTTATCCCGATCGTCAACAGGCGGGGTTTTGGTTTGTTCATTTGGATTATTATTTTTACTCTCCTTATTCTTGCCTCTCCCTTTCTTTGATTTATTTTTACCAGTCGGCGTAGATTGAACAACGTTCACTTCAGAAGTTTTACTGGCGAGAGGAGCAGGAGACAGAGCATTTTGAGCATTAGAAGAATTGGATTTAGGGGTTGTACTTGAAACCGAATGTGAGTGGGTATGAGCAGTACCAATCACACCATTAGCTGCATGCGAGGCAGCTGGAGCAGTTGAAGTGCTGGAAGTGCCAGGACGAGGCAAATCAGGTAATAAGTCATAAAGAGTTCCCGTTTGTGAATAAACGAGATCAAGATACTGAGCACGACTTATAGCTTGCTCTTCTGTAACAACACCACGCATATCAATGTATTTGCCGATTTTGTTCACAAAATATTTTGTAAACCATTCTGCCAGTAACTGATCGGGAAGCTCAAGTTTAATGAGACGTCGCCTCCTTCGCCACTCATGAATATGATCAGATATATGAGTGCTTGAACTCTGTTTAAAGGAAGTTAAAATCTCCGTCCCAGTATCGTAACGGATCGGTAACTGGTAGTGTGTGAGAAAATCCATAGCGAGGGTGTTGAAATCAGAAACGAAACCTCGTGGTAATTCAATATACCACTTTGCAACCAAACCGGTAAGGGTTCGTTGAAAAAGACGTAGACGAATGGAGTCATCCATCAACGAGTTGGACGAACACCACAAATGAAAAGTCATGACATGATTATTTGGGTCCTCTCCCGCCTTGCCATCGAATTTCGGAATGTCCGATGGAAGTTTAGCAGGGATAGCAGGCCATTGGGGAGAGTGACGAATAGGATCATTTAGAATCCTAGACAAATCTGGAAAATCCAAAGTAGCGAGGAAAGGAAGCTATCGGTTTACTTGCGGGTATTGATGGCTTTGGGGTGGAAGCCCCGTCAACAAACCAGTAGGAGCGTAAGCAGACTGTCCGTAGAGGGAAGCCCCTGGCTGATTCGGTGGTGGGTGGATAGGATAGTAACCCCAAGGATTGTAACCTTGAGTTTGAGCAGGGACCTGGGGTTGAGTAGTTTGACTCGAACCCCAAATAGGATTAGTTACCCCAGGATAAGGTTGGCCAACTGTAGGGACAACTTGCTGCCCCCCAACACTCTGAGGAAAATTTTGTAAAAGTTGAGTCCAGTACTGGGTCAATTCAGGAGGTATATTCTGTCCGAAGGGTGAGGTTGGTCCCCCTACTGTAGGTATAGTTCCACCCGGAAGTTGCGTGTCAATCGTAGGTTGTGTAGTAACTGTGTTGTGTCTAGGAAAAAGAAAAGGAACCGTACCACCCTGTCCACCAACAGGAATCTGCGTGTTGGGTGCAACAGTTGGAATAGTGCCACTGGGATTAGGATTGCCAGTAGGAAACTGAGGGAGTGTCGGAATGAAACCGGGAATAGGATGCCCAGGAAAAGGAGGACCACCTGGAGAACCGACTGGGGTTTGCGGAGGCATTGGATGGGAAACATTCAACAAAGGGTTCAACGCATGGTAACCAGGGGGTAAATTTGGATTAGCCTCAGGCATTCGCTGGGTATTGATAGGAGGAAGAGTAGTTGCAGTAATTCTGGTTTGGACACTCGTAGTATCCGCAAGATGAGCCATCTCGGCAGGAAGAACAAAACGATAAGTGGTAGTCTCGGGTGTAGTCTCTGTCTCAGGAGACACAATAGGGTTGATTTTGTAAACATGGGATGACTCTATACCGAAAAGAACTCGACGGAAATTACCAGGCCAAAAAGGATCTTGGCCTACTACACCATGAGAAGGCCCAACAGTTGATTCAGAAGATGTAACAATGGTTTCTTCAGAAGGATTTACTCGTCCAACAGGTCGTTCACCACGACGAATGCGATAGTCCTCTACAGTATTGGTAATTCGAAAATCACCCAGAGGATCAGTGCATTCTACTTGTGGAGGTGGTGTAGAAACGTCTTGGACTTCACTTATGTCCATGTGTGGTAGAGTAACAAGGCGGATTTCACCCTGACGAGGAGAGTCCTCAGGGGTACCTTCAGGTGTTGTTGTATGCAAGGGTTGTGAAACGTCCAGATGTTCCGGGGATAAACCTTGCATCCTACGTGAACGTCGTGGGGGAGAAATTGTAAGCAAGTAACAAAATCCGCAACGAAAATCCTATGGTCAACTTCGAGAAACAAACAACACACACTAGTAAGCAAAATCTAGAAGCAATCACCAAGCAATCAATACCTTCTAATATCGAAGCCACTAGTTGGTGATGAAATCCAACGTCGCAACAACGAGACGAGAAGGGGCGGGGCTAAGGTGGAAAAGTTACGTTGACGACCTGCTTAACAGACTTACGCCCTGGTGCAAGCTCCCACACATAATTGTGGGTATACCCTCCAAGGAGCCCGAGTGAGTTTGATCAACGTCAATTCCAGGTACCATGAAGACTTTCCCCTCCACAGTCACCTTGGGTAAGAACCTAGAGAGATAGGAAACTAAGGTCACCACAAACAACAGTACAGCCTGGGGGGACAGTCGTCAGTCCGATCCACAGGCAAGGGCAGGGTATTGAGCTTGAAACCAACTCAAAGGATTCCACTCATAATTGTGGGTATACCTCGGAGTGATCCCCGTAATACGTGAAATATCTACACCGATGTCAACAAAGAAGGGTTAGTAACTCTGCCAACACCAATGCGACCTAGTGCTTAACCCTTGTGTTAGAAGGGCATCCCAGGACAATATGCTGCAAATGGAATTTTACACTCCCTAACTGAAGATTCTATTGTGTGTTTTCGAGCTTTTGGAGAGTGTGTCTCTCTTCCTACTCCAAAGCACTAGCCTAGCTAAATGTTGGTGTAAGAGAGCCCTAGAAAAAGTTACTAGATCAATTTTAATATTACACAATGTTTTTAAAAACTGTTGTTTACTCAAAGGTGACGGAAGTGAAACTCATGATATATGACTTTGACCCAAATAATGCAAGGATAATGATGAAATATAATTCTTTTCATTCCATGAATCCTAGTTATGGGAGAGAGAGAGTTTTCCAAATCAACTCAAATACTACAATGCAAATGCAATGCTCAATTTCCTTTCAGATGCCTATGC
>ML798947.1:225935-260744 GCA_009831015.1 Picea engelmannii | reverse complement strand
AATCTCCTCAATATATAGGAGAAGATATATTAGTTACTTGGATAGGAAATGATCCCAAGATATATGGAATGCTAGCTCTTAAATAACCATTCGTTAGCCAACTCATTCTTCTCGAAGATTCCCTTCTAGAAGGCTCGAGAACTTCATATTTTTTCCTCTTTAAGAAGATGTTTGCACCCTGGCCTTAGGTACAGTGCAAACTGTTCACACTCCAGATTAATGCAGCCTGTGAGAATTAGGGATTCTCACAGGCAAGTATATGGATAGCTTGCGAACTTCTTCAAAAAATATGATTTCTGGAAGCAGACAAGTGTAACTTTTCTCAATAAAGTATTCTTAGTGAAGAGCTTGATTTTCCATCATCATAACATTATCATAGCATCATCACGATGACCAAAATTGTGGATAACAGGAATGTCTTAAGTACATAAAAGGGAATGCAAGGTAGTTATAGAAGGAAAAATGGAGGACAAAGGAATAACAAAAAGGGTAATTATGGGGCAAAGGGTCCATGAGATAACTCCTTGGAATATACATACTTAGGCTTCTACAACATTGGATACTTCTAATTTTGTGGCTTGATGTCTTATGTGGATTCATTTTCTGCTAACCTCAGTTGTACCTTAGTACTTCGACAAAACTGATGTTATAGCTCTATTTTCCACCCTAGGGACACATGAAGAACCCATTGATGTTTCCCTGCTTAGACACACTCTTCTGCCTTGGATTTCACTAATTTAGACGGAGGTCATGCTCTGACTTACTACGAGAGTGTGATCAATCACGGGTTGTATCATTGACAACACACGACTACACCTGTAACCTTATAGATTTGATGAGTTATGAGGAGATAAGTGTTGGGTGAGTTGTTTCTCTCATGATACAAACTTTTGAACTATCAATATACTCGGGGTTCACTAAGTTCTAGAGATATACAAGCATCCCCTAGCCTTCTCCATCAATATATATAAATAAGGAATTCCAAGGGTAAGAGGAGGAAGAATATACTTTAGACTTATGTTTTATAAATTTCAAAGGAGCTCTTCTAAATAATTTGGTATTCATATCATGTCAGTGTTGATTGTGTGAGGGATAATGAGTTGGATCAAGGGCCAGGGAGAACTTCAATCATGACTCAAGGTATTTAGTGATTGATGTACTTTTTCTCCACTATTAATATATATCTACATAGTTTTCCCCTTCCAATGTTGTTGTATTTTTTAGCACCAGAAGTCACCCCTGTATTGCAGCAGGGGTAATCTTGATACCCATCAGAGTTTACTGTCATGGTGAATAATTTTGAAGGGTGGTCTAATGGATGCAGTCTCAGGCTTATATCGCTTTAACTCACAAAACTGGATTGGAGATGCATAGATAAGTGAGTTATGGATCCAAATTAAGCCATTAATTTTGTATGGTGGTGAGTAGGAAGAAGAAACATGAGAAAGGTATGAAGGTCTGCTTTGGACATCCAGTCTTCCAGTAGCCTGCAGAGGAAAATTATCAGATACAAGATCTTCTTGGATTTGATAAAATTTAAGAAACTGAAAACGTTGCAACAAAAGATATAGTCAAACCTACACTATACTATGTTTACGACACCCGACTGGATCATCCATGCCTGAGATTTTCAGAGTCAGAAGAAAAGAAATGAAAGGATAAGTTGGCTAACATTAATCAAGAAGTCTCAAATAAAATTTCATAACCAGAGAACTAGAGGCCTCGTTAAAACATTACAAGCGAGAGCGTAGCTCTACCATTAACACTAACTGAAATTGAGAACAACTCCTAAATACTCAAAACAGAACCACAACAACAAGTTTGAACTATTACATTAAATATTTTACGTCTGCATGCTTCCTGGCAGACTACACATGTAGTCTCTGGCTAGTCGTGAAGTTTAGTTAGACACAATCGCATTCCAGAACGAACCTGCAAGTGAGTTGACCAGCTGACAGTCCCTTTCCATACTTTCCGTTAATGGTGAAAACAATGTCCAACCACCAACAACTACTTTAATAACTGCTTCCTCAGGATCGAGGAGGCCCAAGTCATCTCTGCATTTGTAGGACGTGGTGACCTTCCCTTGGTTGTCTGTTGCTTCGTTGAACTACTACAAGGGGACCTAGACGACAGACGTGGACGAGGATCTGGCGGGGATGATGGCGCCATTGACGTTGAGGTGAGATGAAAGGCACGCCTGTGGACAGTCATGGCAGATGGAATGTGAACGAGAAAATACGTGTGGAGGAAAATGTGGGTGTTGCGCTGGGACAACTTGGTGATGAAGTGGCACAAGATGATGAAGTGGGGGCAGAGAAAAAGGACATGGTAGTGGATGATATGGGGACCATCTGCCTAGAAGGAGGTGAGTTTTAGAACACTTGGCAGGAGATGGTGGGCGGGAGTGATAAGGGACATGGTTTGAGGGTGAGTGGAGGACAAGTGTACCATAATGAGACGAGGAGGGAGAGCAGGTGATGTGATGGGTAGAGGTAGGAGACAGAGTGGGAGGTAGATGTCAGTGGGAGATGGGGGCGGTAAGAGGTCTACTCGAAGGGGGTAGGCGACGGTAAGAGGGTTTAGGCAGGGGGGGTCTGATTTAAGGAGAAGGAGACACGTTAGTGGGGCCCCCGCCTTTCAAAACCACCAACTTAGACCCCCCTGTTAAGGGCAAACGTCGGGGGGGAGGGGGGGGGGTGGTCCGATATGGATCTTGCATCGTAGATCTGGGCACGTGGATCTCATCCACCCAGATCTATGCGTCGCTTAGCGTGACGTGCCTGCACACACAAAACTTAGGATAAGTGGGTTTTTTAACCCACTTCTTGCCATTTTTTCGCCAAAGGGGTCCCTTTCTTAGGAAAACACCCACCCCAAATTAATGTCATAACAGTATTCATTCATAGATGATATATTTTTTCTTTCCTTGAGTAGATCATATTAGATCTATTTTACGCTTGAAGATGTTTGATGATTGGTATTTGTTGTCTCCTTATGTGTAGGAGTAGGTTGCAGAAGTTGGAGTTGGATCTCTAGAGCTACATCAATCAGGATTATGTGAGGACAATCGTTGGTTTATAAGGTATGCCATTCTATATTCTTGCTTGAATAGGAATAAATCTAATAATATATAGGGAAAATTTTGTAGTGTTCTATCCCGCAGTCTATCTCATACCATAAACAGATCTAAGGGAGTGCTCACCTATCCGTAGGGTGGATTTCTCCACAACAAAAATAATGACTCCATTAGGGAAAGATATTTGATTCTTCCTTAGATTTGGAATTCCCTTGTTATTTTAGTTTCTTAAATTTTTATGTATCTTATCTATGTTCCTCATTATTGTTTAGGTGGCCAGATCCCTTAGATTTGTTAGATCTAGGCCAAATCTGGGCCTTTTCCCAATTTTTCTATGCAGTCACACTTGGTCTTTGAGAACTAGAGAAATCCATCATAGTTTGCATAGCTGACAAAGTGTGACTATTTGTACTTTGCACCACTACAACCTGTGACCTAGCCTATAGGTGCACAAAAAAAGCCATGTAGAGTGCAAAACAAATTCAATTTTTGTGAAATTGTTTTTGGGTTTTTTCCTGTGAACCCTAGGGACTCTTTTCTTTGGAAATTGAACCTTTAGAAATTAGTTTTTGAACGAGTTATTCATTATTATTTCCATGGTATAAAATAAGAGAAATAAATTTTCATTTGCGACTACCTCATGGAGGTAAGTTTTTTGGGATTTGTTTCCATTTTTATTTAAATATGTTCTAGGATTGGGATTAGGAGATTTCAAGTGATGTGTAGTATATAATGACCCCTAGATAGGACTCTTATTTTATTTTTTTGTGTATTAAGTGGATTTGAGGTTTTGTTTCTTGGAGTGCAAGCTTTGTGCTTTATGCTTGCTTGAGCTTGTTTCCTCATGGACAATGACCTAGGAGGCACCTTTTGCAAGTCTAGTTAGATTTGATTGTGTGTTGTAGTTCCATTTTTTGTGGTTCATACATGAAATTGGAAATATTGCATGCCACTACTAGGTCTCTTTTGATGTTTTGGGTGCATTGTTGTCTTTTAAGATCTAAGAGTGTTTTGGATTGATGGTTCATTGGAATTGAGTGATTGATATCTTGTTCTAAATTGAGAAAAAAAAAAAACATGTTGCTCCTTAGATAGTTTTCATCAAAGAAGACAATTTTTTATATCTTGCATTTTCATTCTTAGTATTTCTTTGGGTTTGGAAAGTGTCTCAAACATCACTAAAATTTCCATTCCACTACCCTTGAGTAATCAACAACCTGAAAGAGAAGTGCTTAATTTAAAATTTATTACTCTTTTCTTCATAGAAAAAATAAATTACATTAGGATTTCTCCAAGGCCATAAAATTGAACCTAGAAGTCACTAGTGAGTGCATAAACCCATTGTCATAGCAAGTTCTTTCTAGGAAGCTCCTCTAACATAGGATTTAAGCACGAGGTCACATTGGGGCAAGTAGAGTGATATCTCGTCTTTGTTTTTCTTGGTGTTTGTTGTACTATTTGGACTACTACATGTATGAGGGTTTCAGAAGTGTTCATACTTATCTGGGAGGTAGTTCTTCTCAAAGCTTTAGGTTTAGTTTACCTTCCCATACATGTGGTCCGATTTACGATTGTTTGTTTAGTTGTATATTGTGAGGTGGTAACCATAGTAGCCTTTACTAGGTATATACATAGGTGATTGTGGGTGGGAAGTGCATGTGGTACCTGGGACATATGTCGAACCTTTGTTTTAGTTCCCCCGAATGATGTCTATCTTCATGAGGGTACTTGCACTAGTAATGGTTCTTATATGTGGGTTATCGTAACTGTCTCTCACACCTTCTCTAGCCAATATTTTGGGGACTTGAAATCCTCTAAAGGGTTGGTTTTTAGAAGTCCCCCTTTATACATTGGTTTTCCTGTTGATATCTTAGATTTGCTAGGGGTGTGCTTTGTGGTGAACTTTTTGTCTAGTTGGCGATTGTTTTTTTTTTTTCTTTTCTCCTTGGATTAAAACACACTTTTTATTATGGTTGACAAAATTCTTCATTGGTATCACAGACCCTTTACTCATTTTGGTGAAAAGTCCTTTTAGTGATTTGTTCTCATTTTTTAATGATCCTTATATAATGTTGGGAGTGAGTGGTTTTTCTAATATGGGAGGACCTATTCCTTCAACATCTAGTGTTGCAGGAGGAGTCTCCTTAACTCCTTCCTTACCATCCATTAGTGGGATAGTTTCTTCCACTACAATTCCCAGTACATCCATTTATTCCATTTGGGGTGTGTTTCCAGTTGCATCCTTTCATTCCATGGATATACACAACGTTAGTACATCCATTGCATCATCACAAGTGCTTGCATGTGGATTTGTTTCCAACGGGGTCAAGGCATTGGTTCTACTACCGAAATTGGATTCCCATCTATATCTGGTAACCTTATAGGTAGCTTAGTGATACCAAATGCTTGTTTCCCATTTCGTTGGAATTTTAACCCTGGGTTTGGTCCTGCCCCTAGTGTCTTTACTAGTGTTGGGGGAATTTATGTCTTTGTGGGAACCAATTTCCTTGGGGGAAGTTATATGGGGGGATCATTGATGACATGCCCCACCAACACTCCCTTTTCACCAACTCCCAATTATGTGCCAAGAAATTATTTTGTGAATACCAACAGAGGGACCCCTTCACATGGGGACTCTTGTGTTTTTCCTTCTTGAGGAAATGTTGGTGCCCCTTTGATGGCCATATTGAGTATTCTTGGATTGTTTTTTAGACTGTCATTTTTGTTAATGACCATTTGAAATGTTTCAATTTCTTGTGAAAATTATTTTCTAATAAAATTTGTTCCTCCTCCTTCTATCCCTTTTGGTGAAATTCCAATTCCTAGTAACTAGAAGTATAAAAGGAGTAAAAAGAGGAAGAATAAGAATAAGAAGAAAAGATAAATGAATAAATAATCAGCCACTACAATTCATGTTGGAGACTTGTCACTAGCCACTGCAAGTCATGTTGGAGACATGTCACCAATCACTTCAATTCATACTAGTGATAAGAAACCAACCATTCCAAGTCATGCTAGGGGAATTTATATTTCTAAGAAATATAGCTAGGAAAGACACAAGCCTAAGTTTTCTTGTACAATTTTCAAGGGAGATCACCTTACTCATATGTGTCCTCTTATTCCAGAGATAAAAAGAGTGTGGTCCCAGTCTAAAGGCTCATCTACTCCAAAACCACCTTTGGTTTCTCAACAATATACTCAACCATCGATTGATGAAGTGGTCGCACCAATGACATATTCAGTTGATCCCACTCTTCCTTTGTAGAGTGATGTTTCTACCAAACATGTTTTTTTTACTTCCAGTTCAGAACCTTCTGAACAAAGGGGCATCCCACTCACTTCGAGCGTGCTCCCTCCAAGTCAAAGGAGTGTTTCCTTCGATTGGAATAATCTTGTTGAGCCTAACCTTCCTTCTTCTACACCCTTCGAAATAAATGTTGAAGATTATTAAAAACCATCCACTGATGTATAGTAGATGAAGGATCCTCTGCAAGTATTTTATCCTCCTTCGCTTCGAAAGCTATAGGTTCTCCCAAGCTTGTATCAAGTCCTAGTCAGTTTGTAGCTATTGATAGAATACCTAGAGAATATTTGGGGATTCTTCCTTAGTTTCCTATTATGGTAAGTGGGAAGAGTTTTATGGTCAATATGATTGTGGTGAATGTCCCATTATACTTCAATATGATTCTTCGGCATGGTTATGTAAATGTTATGAATGATGTGGTGTCTATACTCTTTCAAGTTATGCATTTTCTTCATAATGGATGAATTGTCACCATAGATAAAATTTCATCTGATAATCACCATCCTTATTCACCTTTAGACCATGCTACCCCATTTTATGTTCCTATTATTTGGTTGGATTCTGCCCCACCACAAGTGAATTATGTAACATCATATCCTAAGTGTTCAATTTCTTTTGAGAAAGATATTTTACACCGATGTATACCTTTGTGGGACATGTCCCAAAAATTGATCATGGGATTCATTTGAAGTCAACTAACACTAGTCAGAAGATCAATACTCATATGGATTATGATCATCCCACTCCACCCATCTGGGATATTGACTCTCCAAGTTGACATGATTTCCTCGATTTTGAGTTGCCTTTGTATGAGGCCATCCTGGAAGTCATGACTTCAATTGTTAAGTCGAAGAAACATGCTAAGCATCAATCGCCTATTATTACTTATTCATAACATATGAGGGTCAACAAGATGAGTTTTTATTCAGGATTAGGGGCATTTTTTGGGGCATCCAATGAAATTTCACGTCTTGACATTTTTACACCTCGAATATCTTGTTCAAAACTTGCCATCAAATTATCTACTTCCAATCACACCGAAGATCAATGTTTCATACCTCATTTGTGTCTTGATGAGAATCATCAAGGAGCTACAATAGCTCATGAGACTATTCAAATTGAGTGTCTCATACATGAAAACTTGATCTTATGTGGTGTCTCTTTGGCATGGTGTACCACATGATGTCAACAACAACCCATCAGTTCATCGATGATGATAAGGATCCTTAGCCTGAGCCTAGCAATGGGATCTAATTTGCATAAAATTTTCAAATTCATAGTGTCGTGTACATAAATGTGTGGTGTGAGTGATTTTTGTTTTGCATATATCATATCCAAAAATCCATTTTTTTTTTTTTTAGATTTCACGATTCATTTTAATCCCGAGTCTAGTATATCTCGACATGTTTTATAGGACTCGGTGACATTTTGTTTGACCTTTTTCTATGGAGACATCCATTGAAATTGAGGTACATATTCTAAATGGCATATAGGGATAGGTTTTCATTGCAACCTTGTCTTGCATTATTAACCATGCATTCTCCTATCACAAAGCCTTAGGTTTGATCTCATCAGATTGCAACATTATCCCTTCTCTTGTTGCACATTGTAACTCTTAAGGTAGTGCCTACCCTTCATTGGTGCCCAAGTTACACCTTGATTTCAATTTGGTGCCAATGCTACAATTTCTTGTAGGCCCAGGAGCCCTCCTTTAGACTCGCCATGACTCGAAGTTGAGCATCATTATTCTCTCTTCATCTGTGTTTTGTCCATATCTTGAGGGGGGTTCCCATCACTTTTTTGTTACCTTACGGTCGTACATGCATTTATTCTTTTGTCTCGGTTCCTACTGTTGCGCTAATGTTTTCCTTGATCTCGCTTACTGTTATTGTAGTCACACTTGACCTTTTTCCTTTTGCACTCGCTTGTTTCCATTTAGTGACCTTATACACATAGAGAGAATTGTTTCTATGAGTGGATCTCATTTTCCAATACCAGTTTGCATTTTTTTTCCATAGGTCAGTTCCATGTGCTTGGAACATAGAAGCATGTTGTTAGGCCACTCATTCTCTCCATACGAGCAAACTTTTAACTCTTTTTCATGCTCATTAAAACATGAAAAATACACTTTCCAAGATAACTTTTAATTATTTTTCATAATCGTTAAACCATGAAAAAGAAACCTGATGAGTACACTTTTACCTCTTGTTTAGACTCATAAAACTATATGACAAATACACCATCAAGCACACTTTTATCTCTCTTTTTCACTCATAAAACCATGAAAGAGACACTAAAAAAGGAAAGAGTGAGGTTTTTTTAACCATTGATCTGTATTTTAAAAAGTGGCAGCCATCAGTCTTGTCACCCTTGAACATGGAACCTATTTGTGTCATTGTCTTACAGTTGGGTTATAGATTTCCTAGAATTCACACCATCAATATGAGTCATATACTCCTTTGGTTGGTTACTCTTCCAGTCACTATGGAGAGTGTTTCAATGCCTCATGCATTGTTGCACTATATTAGTGGTTCTCTTGATTCAATGTTTCCAGGTCATCATTATGTCCTGCTATATGTTCAAGGGAAGTTAAGACTGATTCATCCATCTATTGTCTTGTTGATCATATGATTTGGCCATCCTTTTGTTAGTTGTACTTAGTGATTCTATCTCTTTACATCATATATTGGTGTTTGTTTCATGTCGATTGATGGGGGATACATTAAGTTCGCCCTTCAATGGATATTTTCCTATCAAATTTAGTGCATTATCTAGGAGAGGGACCTAGAAACCAACTAGTACCTTGGAGCTTATAGTCTTCAGTGGAAGAATTCCTCACAATTGACAGTGGGTTTAAATCATTGAATCTTGGTCGATTGATTCTACAAGTGTTCAACATCATATCCTATATTCACACTCACCATATTGTACTAGGTACCTTGGGGACCATTTTCATTATCAATGGGTCCCCTTGCATATGTTAACAATATACATCAATAAAAATTAATCAGACGGTTTCTACCATAGTCGACATCAACTCACTTATTCACATGATTTATAATAATACCATGAGGGTTTCAAACAAAAACCTTGGGTTTGGGGCCAAATCACTCATTCATGTTATCCCTCCCAAGTTGTGATGGAGTGTATCACTTTTTATGAGTACTTTGATGTATATTGTGACATAGATCCACATTATAGTTTCTCATGGATATGATCTCTTTGATGACATGGATCCATTGTGTACTTTTTCATGGCCATGGTCTTACATTTCACTTCATGGATCTGTAGTGTATTATGTTGGTGGCCATTTTTTGTTTGTCTTCTAAGGATGGGTATCCATACCTCAGGGATAATATATATGTTTGGTTGGCATATGATTGCAGGTACTCATTGGTTCCTTGATCTCTAGATCCTTTCTTAAGTTGTCTCACATTCATCATTATGGTAATTTGTTTCAACCATTATTTCTTGTTCTGACCTCACACATTAGGGGGCATCTTTTATAGCTCTATTTTCCACCCTAGGGACACATGGAGGACTCATTGGTGTTTCCTTGGTCATACACACTCTTGTTCCTTGGATTTCATTCATTTTGAGGGAGGTCGCACTCTGAACTACTAGCATAGTGCAAGTGGTCATACTTTGTATCACTGACAACATGAAATCTCCATCATTGCAACCCATAACTAGTATGAGATGCATCACTGCAACGAGTGACTTCACTTGTAACCTTCTACATTTGATGAGTTATAGGGAGATCAATGTTCAGCGAGTTGTTTCTCTCGTGATATGATCTTGGGAACTCTCAGTACACTCAGGGTTCACTCAGTCCCATAGATTAGAATCATACCCTATCCTACTCCATCAATTTATATAAAGAAGGAATTCCCATGGTAATAGGAGGAAGAATCTACATTAGAGTTATGTTGCAGAAATTTCAGAGGATATCTTCTATAGGATGTGGTCTTCATATCAAGTCAGCCTTGCTTTCATGAGGGATAAGGAGGAACCAGAGCAAGGGAAAAGGATAAAATCAACCATGACTCAAGGTATTTAGTGATTGGTGTACTTTTTCTCCACTGTTAATATAGATATACATGGTTTATACATGGTTTTCCCCTTCCAGTGTTGTTGTATTCAGACATAGATCATAGATCTTTTCTTGCCTTGAGTAGATCAGATTACATCTAGTTTCGATTTAAATTTCTTAATGCTTGAAGAGGTTTGAGGATTGGTATTTGTTGTCTCCTTGTGTGCATGAAGCAAGTTGTAGGAGTTGGAGATAGATCTGTGGAGATTCATTAGTTGGGATTATGTAAGGACAACTATTGGTTTATAAGTTATTCCATTCTATATTCTTTCTTGAATAGGAATAAATCCGATAAGATCTAGGGAAAATATTTTAGTGGTCTATCTTGCATTCTGTCTCATATCATGATCAAATCTAAGGGAGTGCTCACCTGTCCGCGAGGGGGATTTCTCAGAGACAGATGGGCTACAACACTAACTCATTATGTGATTTTATTATTAATCCTACCACTAATTCTATTATGACCATGATAAACTCTAACATCCTCCCTTAATGGTTGTTGAGGAAAAGATATGAAATGATCTTACTCAATAATTTTCAGATCCTTCTTGGCTAAAGAAAAATAGATGGGAATATCACCCTATGTTTATAGCCATCAAAATTGGTATCCTAATTCACAAGTACTGATTACAAGTGCTTAGGCTAGTTTTTTTATAAATAAAAACTTGCTGAAAAATTCATTATTTATGTAATTTTATGAACATAACAGATGCTGAAATAAATATAGAGACAAAAGTAAAGACACTGAGTCAATTAATCAAGACAGATGATACATAAAGAAATCGTTTATTTCATTCCAATTCATCAAAAGAATCATTCTCTTTACAAAATTTCCTGAGGAAGTTTTGGACCAAAGTCAAACTTAGATGTCCCCGATGAAACATACAAAAAGACTTCTGACAGAAAGTAAAAATATGAACTTTAAAAGCTAGATAAGCTTGCCACATATTGCTTCCCACTCGACTCTACACAATATCCTTTGTCAATCATGAAATTTAATTCACAAACAGAAAAGCCTACACAGACTATCAAAGATAGATCAACACATCTGAAAAACAAGTGTCTGAATGATGTAATTCAACCTTGAATCTTGTTGTCTACAATAGGACCCTCCTATCATAAAACGAATTAGGCTTCTAATGAATTAATGAATGAATGAAAACTGAATTATCTCAACAAAACTCAAAGAGAAAACCTTAGTATGCTTCTCCTTCTATTCTCCTCTTGTTCCTCCTTTTCCTTTTGACTTTAAGAAAATTAGAATTGGTTGAAGTAGTTGAACTACTTCTTTAGTTAAGTTAACCAAAACTCAACCAAATATTTATTTAAGGGGGAAAAATAATAAAATCATAATAAGGGTTTTAAATAAATAATAGCTAGTAGGTGGGACCCCTTGTGACTCCCTTTAGTTCTTTAACAATCATAACACAACTATTTAATATAAAAAAACATCCCTCCTTGTAACTCCCATCATCAATTTCATATTTTGACAATTTATATCAATGATAATTGAAATTATTTCCAAAAATACATTACCCATATATCCAAAAAATAGTATGTTGTCCAAAATTTCAGAATTCAACTATTCTCAACAATTAATAAATAGAAACTTAAAATCCATATTTTCCACTCTGGGAGGCAATATTTCCCTTCTTGTTGTTGTCACCTTTTGATCTCTCTAAATTTTCCTTAGGCTGGGTGGAGCCTTTAAGATTAATCTCACTGAGCACATAAGATAAATCATCTCTCAAATGCATGCGGGAGGACACAGATTTATCAAAGTCATTTGAGGGTGAGGAAGGGGAAGCAACGAATTTTCCTTTGGAAGGAGCATGGTGGGCCTCGGTTTTCAACCTTTTTCTTGCATGGGAAGACTGTACTGGTGAGTGGACAGGGGCAGCTTGGACACTTTTATTAATAGGTGGGGGAGCAAGTAAAGACAAGTTAGGCTAGCCACGATGTTGGGAGACTGTCAGGTGGAAAATCTCTGGCCATCCGTCGTTTTCGAGGACTTCAGGTTGCAGTGAGACATGAGGAGGCACTGGGATACCAGGGACCTTTGGGGCTTGGAAGGGAGGCTTTTTAGGCCTAGGTTGGACCACTCCTTTCAGAATCAAGTTAAACAATATAGCTTGAAATAACTGGCCTAACTCTTGCGAGTCTACATCAAAGTGTATAGAGAATCTTGGCCTTCTAGGGCCCATGTTCCAATTTCCTCTACCTCGGTTACCCCGACCATGGATACCTCTGCTAAAAAAGCTCATTCCTATATGCATAATTGATTAGAAAATAGTTTCTTTAACAACCATACATGAAAACTCTTTTAAATATGAAATAAAATTTGGCTCAACAACATATCAATCTCATGCAATCCAATCCATACAAATCGTTTAATAGTTGTTAATGAGCAGGGGGTGAACAAGGGTTCTGGGATATGTGGGGGGTTGTATTGAGAGAAAAATGTTAAAATGAGGGGGAAATTATCATGATTATTGCTCATAGACATCAAACAATCAACTGCATTGTAAACCAAAGAATATATCACTGCAATTCATTTTTGCGATCCTTTAACTGTCATAATACAAAACTGTTGGCACAAGTGCAGACCTAGGGTTCAACACTTCAATAATGCACCAACAAAACCCTAACTACCGACCCTTTCGACAACACTCGCGAAGTATATGAAGTCTCACCTGAGGTATAGGCAGAGGGGTTGCAGGACTCATGTGTCTACAACCTAGCTGGGACACAGATCTTTGATTACAACACTTAACATATCACTTAGCCAACAAAATGCATCATTTCATGAGTATTGTTCACATCATAGATTAAACCCTAATTATAGATCAACGCAGTAACAATAAGATCAAGCCCTTAAAACCTCTTAGCACATAGCATTAGATCAGATCTGACATTCATCATACATAAATCACTAAGCAACAACATCAGGTGCATCCATTATATGTTATATCAACAACACTAAGCAAATAAGCACATAAATAACATCAACAACATCACATAAAAAAATTCAGAACACAAGATATACGTGGTTCACCCCAGTGTGGGGCTACGTCCACCAACTTCTTCTTCTCTTCTTTATTAATCTTCAATCTTTCTACATTCTTCGGATCCTGTGCATAAAGCCACAGAGTGCAACTTTGCAGAGAATAGGAGATCTACATGCAGCTCACCAGATCCTCCCCAAATCAGGTCGAGGCACATATCCAACTCCTTATTAACACAAATCCTTACACATACTATTCACAAAGCCTCTTACAATTACTTGCACTAAGACAAAACAACTCAATACATCACTTAGCTAGAACTTTAAATATTCTTGCACGAAGCCAACTTAGACCATCCTCGCTCTAAGTCCTATCTACTTATTTATACATTACGAAAATGCCTAAACATGGGTAAACCCATGGGTCGACATCCCATACCCATTACATAAACCCTAAAAGCCCAAAAATCACACAAAATAGGTGAGATCCCATGATCTTAGCTCCGCCTAGGCTCTCCATCTTCGACCCACTTGCCGAAGTCCCAAAAATGGTAAAACACAACCAATGTTTCCTCAAAACTTTGTCAAGGGCCAATAGGCCCCCAACACTCACCTATGACTCATCCCGAGTCACTCAAATATGGGCAGGGCAGCTTCGAAGGTCTCAAGCTTAGCTCAAGCTACCTCAACTTGCTACTTTGCTAGAGCCTCCTGCTCGGTGAACTGTTGAATCACTTTCTCAGTGACAGGCCCTTCTAGGCGTTGTTCCATTGTCGTAACCAGTTGGTCTAGTTGTGATCCTTGTCCTTCAACTTCTTCAAAAAGCATGCAGGCTTCATCCTACATTGACTGGAGTCTCTGTGTCACTTCTATAACCTTTCTCTGGATAGCAGTAACCTGCTGCTGGACTACGCGTTTCTCATGCGATCTCTTCATCTTCTTAACGATAGTAAGCAGCTTCATCTGTGTTTCTACGGTGAATGCCTGTTGCTTCACCTCTTGGAGATGTGCCTCCAGTTTCCTTAGCTTCAGGCCTTCTATAAGGTGCTCATATGTCTGTGCACTTTGATCACTTAGTTTCTTACACTCTGAGGTGAGTGCTTTGATTCTTTCTACTACGCTCTTGGCGATTTCTTCCCTCTCATCGCGCACTTCTTGCAGAGTGCTCGATACTGCTTGAAGTTCTAACTCTGTTACTCTTGCTTGAAGTTGTTGAATGGCCTCAGCGAGCTTCCCCACTTGGATCTCAGCCGATTCTTCTTCCTCCTGTGCCAAGCTTGACACAGAGTGAAGTGATTTAGTTACTATGTCTTTAACCCCAATCTATTCTGCAAGCAGTTGGTCTTTTTCTTTCTGGATTTTCTCTTTGTCCTCCTCGAACATCGTCCTAAGTTCATCTTTCTCTTTTTGTGTGCTCGAAGTTTCTCTAGGATATCCTCCTTTTCTTGCTTCAAGGCCTCTGTGACATGCTCCTTTTCTTCTTGGACTCGACGAAGTCGATCCTTTGTTGCATTTTCTAGCCTTCGTAGTTCGGTGGGCTCATCCCCCAATTCTGAAATTTCTGATGATGAAGGCGTAGTAGGTACTGCTCGGCTTGAATGAATGGCTTGTTGTATATCTTTGAGCTCCTTATCTATTCTTCCATACAATGTTTCTTGCTTCGCTTCATGTCTCTACAATTTATATTCTGAAGCATCCTCTATGGCTACGATGATGAGATCAACATCGTCCACTATGAGTACATTCTTCGAACCATTTTTTGGCACAGGGGCAGACCCAGGGTTCAACGCTTCAACAACTCACCAACAAAACCTTAACTACCAACCCTTTCGGAAACACCCGTGAAGCAGATGAAGTCTCACCCGAGGTAAAGGCAGGGGTGTTGCAGGACTCAGGTGTCTACAACCTAGCTGAGACACATATCTATGATTACAACACTTAACATAGCACTTAGCCAACAACATGCATTAGTTCACGAGTCTCGTTCACATCATATATTAAACCCTAATTATAGATCAACGTTGTAACAATCAGATCAAGCTCTTATAACCTCTTAGCACATAACATTAGATCAGATATGGAATTCATCATACATAAATCACTAAGAAACAACATCATATGCATCCATTATATGTTATATCAACAACACTAACCAAATAAGCACATAAATAACATCAAAAAAATCACACACAACACTTCAGAACATAGGATATACGTGGTTCACCCCAGTGTGGGGCTACATCCACCAAATTCTTCTTCTCTTATTTATTAATCTTCAATCCTTATACATTCTTCAGCTCCTGTGCATAAAGCCACAGAGAAAAACTCCGCAAAGGATAGGAGATCTGCGCACAGCCCGCCAGATCCTCCCCAAATCAGGTTGAGGCATAGAACCAACTCCTTATTAGCACAAATCCTTACACAGTCTGTGCACAAAGCCTCTTACAATTACTTGCACTAAGCCAAAACAACTCAATACAACACTTATCTAGAACTTTACATATTCCTGCACGAAGCCAACTTAGACCGTCCTCGCTCTAAGTTCTATCTACTTATTTATACATTACAAAAAGTCCTAAACATGGGTAAACCCATGGGACGACATCCCATAACCATTACATAAACCCTAAAATCCCCAAAATCCCACAAAATAGGTGAGATCCCGCGATCTCAGCTCTGCCTGGGCACTCTATCTTCGACCAACATGTCGAAGTCCCAAAAATGGTCAAACACGACCAATGTTTCCTCAAAACTTGGTCAAGGGCCAACAAGAACTTATCTTAACTATAATTAAATTTTAGGAAAAGGGAGTGGATAGTGAACATGGGAAGGTGGGGGGAATTGTGATGTGCGAAAAGTGAAGTAATGGTAGGGGAAAAGAGTGAATATTGTTCGAAAAACCAATTAAGTAATCCATAAAACTAGTTCCATATTCAATACAACTATTCCAACACTCATTAAACAATTATTGTGACCAATTAAAAAATTACCATGTTGAAACTTGTTCACTATCCCACATCCAATTTCTTTAAAAAATTTCAATTAACACAGTGTATAATCACACTCAGAATCATCATGACTTTCACCCATCTCGTTTACAAGAATTTCGTTTATTTTCATTTCCTTCCCTTTTATATTTAAAACAAAATCCAAGGAACACATAGTCATATTGCTTCAACTCTGTTCAACATAAAAGAAAACATCAACCACTGCCCAAAATTTTAATTTCTCAAATCAAACATAGACACAGGTCTTTCCAAAGTTGGACAGACTCCTTTTAAACATGCCCGATCCCATTCCTTTGACAAATTTAACAATTAAATTTGCAATGAAGCCATACTAACAAAACCCTGTGCTTATCTCTGATGGTGCAATAAAACCAAACGATGCATGATGTCTATAAATCATACATAGTAGACAGATAGGCCACAATTATTAATACATCAAATTGCAATGATCCTGATCGGGCAAATTAAACACACAACAACAACAACAACAACAACAACCGTTTGAATTTATACCATGTTGTAGGAAACACACAGACCAACGTATAACAAAAAGAGGCATCTGTGTGATTGTACATTTATGCTCACTCTCAATCAAGCAATTAAATGATGTCGAGTTATCGATTCAACTGTCATAATAAAAGAATGCAACAACTATATACCAATTATCATTTCAAATTACAACTCTCCAATCAACCCGATCAAACAGAGATGAGCCAATAATCAAAGCCATTGTCAATGCTACTCAACCTACTCATGATAGTCAACAAGATACCTGATAGGGTGTGACTGGCTTAGTTTATCAAAATCAGGCTCTGTAACTAATGAATAAAATAATCAAGGGTTCACTCAGTCACCAACACAGGGATACTGGAGGTCAACCATATCGACAGTAGGAGAGAACCTTCGAGACAATCATGGTGGAACCAAAAACCTTATAACCCTTAGCTTGTAAGATAGGGTGACATTTTGACACCAGGTAGGGTAGACCATGATGCAGAGGAGCATAGGTTTCTTACTGGCCAGTAACCAACACCGAGAACACGCGGAGGCATAACCCTCGTGTTTTTCCCCTATAGCCGAATAATGCTGACAAAAATGCAGAGCCTAGGTACTACCAACAACCCTAAAGCAAGCTTCCTGGAATAATAGCCACCCATAACCAACTATGCAGATACCAATAATGTAAACTGATCCCACGACCAGGTGGAAAACGATATGCAGTGACCAAAAGGTGGTTCAAATCATACACAACAACCCCATATCACCAAATAAAATAGGGTGTGGTTATAATAACTGTGAGGAGATGGCCAACAAGTCCAAATAGAGTGAAACCCTCCAACAAAAAACCATAAAGACAACAGAGAGCCATCATGGCTTCCAGCACACAGAACAACCAATGAAAACACAACTTCAACCATCGATTTTTCCATTTGCAATGAATAGCACACACAATCATTCCAGAGAAAACACCACTCGTTTACACAGTTTCCAACCTCAAGAAAACATAGACCAACACATTACCGAGCCAACATTGATTTCATACACAGAGAAAATTCATGGATGGGCGTAAAAAACCATACCTGTAACCAAATGGCCTTAAAAATGCGAGCTTGGTCGAGTAGTTCCTTCCATGCCTGAATCTCGGAACTTAACCACAACAAAAACCAAATGAACAATAACCATGCTAGGGTGACGGCTAGTGGGAGAAGTATGGAGTGACGTGCATTTACTGCACATCGTTTCCATCCTCTATCTCATTCAATTACGTAGTACATGACAACCATCCAACCATTAATCCATGCATCGAACTTGCACACATTGCTTTCCAATTGCGCCACCCGATCCATATTAACCATTGCCAAAACCATACTATAACATATATCACATGTGCCCCATATAAATCAATAAAACCATATAGCCATTAACATTTCTAGTTAGGACTAACATCAACTTCTTTAAATTTCAACTGCACATAGTATAGCATAGCATAACATAGTTTCCTTTTCTTGGATTTATTCCAAGTCTCTTTCCATTGCTCTTGTTTCTTGTTGTTACTAACATGTGTTTTGTGTAGGTGTAACAGATAATAAATCATGGAAACACTATCAAATGTAACGATATTAAATATATGTCACTTCATACATAGAATTTAGAACTTATAATAACGAAATCATCACATAAAGTGCATTATCCATCTGCCATCTGTTGTAAATAAAACCAAGATTTCAACATCAATCATGTAGAACCCTGTAAGAATCACCGAAACAACAACGTAAAATGTGTAATAAGACTATCTCTGATCCTCCAATCTACATGGGGGTCCCACCTACTAGTATTATATATCATGGCCATAGTTTAAATAATAGGCTTAGCAATACTTTGCAGGTGAAATCCTCGTTGGGATTTTAATCATCAACAAACCGATGACTCCACAGGGAAATCTGTTTCCAACAGATTAAGAACTCAGAACACATGGTTTCGTAGAACAAGAACAATGGATCAAGAAGATATAACCAGAATGATTATGCAACAAGGGGAAGTGAGCGGATTTAATGGAAACAGACTGGGAATTCGGGAATAACTCATGAAAAATGTTAAGTATGAGGGGGTTTATCCCTGTACGCATAATCATTCAACCAGAATTTGCTCTTTACTTCAAGGAGAAAAATTTATGGACTTTCTCTTTTAAATTCTCAAATGGATGAAGAAATGGAAATCAGAAGTGGGAGATAACCAATTTCTTTATAAGACAACAATGAAAGAATATAACAAATTCAATTATTCTTTTAGGGGGAACATCGTAAAAGTTGTGTAATCTTGATTGTTATTGACTAACAATACCTTGAAGGAGTGTCACTATGGAAGAACTAATCCAACATCTTATTCTTGACCAAAAATCAACTAAAATATGAAAAGCAATAAAAAACATGACAGAAATAGGACTACAAAATTTAAAACAACAAAAATAAATGACAAAATTTGCAAAAGAAGCATGAAAGCTATTAAAAAGTAAAGCAGAAATCAAACTACTGTAAAAGCAGAAATGAAAAACATTGGAAAAATGAAAGCAGAACTAGACTACTAATATATAGAAAATCCAAACAGTGTTAAAACTTTTCAAGTTGGTTCCACGTAGTGTTTTAAGTGAGAACCGTTAGTGCTATAGGAAAACAATCGCTCATGTAAATCCTTTAGAATGTAAGAATTAGTACCTAGGACAAAAGCGATCTTGAAAGGACCCAACCATAATTTTTGAAATTTCAAGTGTCTTCCCCTATCAGCGTGAGCTGAATCCCACAACAGTAATTTCTCATTGACTTTGAATTTGATATTTTTGACACTCTTGTTGAAATACTTCTTAACAGTCTGATGTATCCTTTTTATATTATCTAAGGCAAACATTCTTTGTTCCTCTAAATCTAGGAGTGCATTTATCCTTTATGAAACATCAAAAGAATTTAATTCTTCGATCTGTAGCATCAACCTTAAGGAGGAAAGTTCCAGCTCAGTAGGCAGGAGGGATTATTGACCATAAACAAGATGGAAAGGAGTGAAACCAGTGCTTACCTTGGAGGTAGTTCAATATCCCCAAAGGGCGTAAGTGAGGAGACTGTGCCATTGACGAGGTTTATCTTCGATGAGCCTTTTGACGATTCTCACCATATTTTTGTTGGTAGACTCAGCCTGCCCATTCCCTTGGGAATAATAAGATGATGAGGTGAAATGTTTAACCCCCAACTTAGCTAAGAATTGGGTCATCTTAGCAGAAATGAAAGAAGGACCATTGTCTGTAATAATTTCCCATGGAAGACCAAATTTGGAAAAGATGTTATTTTCAAGGAAAGAAATTACCTGATCATCTGTTGAATGCTTAAGTGGGAAAAATTTATCCCATTTTGTAAAATAGTCTGTGGATGTCAAAATAAAAACTTGTCCTACTGAATATGGAGGATTAATAGGACCAATAAAATCCAATCCCCACTTTGAAAAGGGAAATTCTAGGAGGACAGGTTGTAATGGCATGACTGAAAGGCGTTCTTTCCTAGAAAATTTTTGGCACTTGTCACAAGATCTCGAAAAAACATAAGAGTCACAAAATATTGAAGGCCAATAGTATCCTTTTCTAATAATCTTGAAAGTAGTGGTTTTGGCAGAAAAATGACCTCCTACATGAATGACATAATTTGAAGAACCATGAGTTTCTTGCAACAATTTATGTGCATCTTCATCATTTACACAACAAAGCAACACACCATTAGCATATCTTCGAAACAAGAAGTCTCCTATAATGACGTATCTTGTGGATTCAAGACAAAGCCTTCTTCTTTGATGAGTGTCTAAGTTGTCTGGGCATATTTGGTTTTGTAAGTAGTAAACTAAATTCTTATACCAAGGATGTTCAGACACAGGAAGAATCTGATTATCAATGTCGAATAGTGTTGATAAGGAACTATCATGTTCATCAATTTCTTCATTGTTATCATCATGATGAGCTAAGTGAAGGGCTAAGTCACGTCCCTTGATAGTGGTAGAATTCATGATAATCAAATCATGCTCCTGGATCTTGGCAAGCCAATGTGAAAGCTTTCTTGAAATATAAGTCTGTGAGAGAAAAAACTTGACAGCATGTAAAGGGACTTTTACCAACGTATTCTTACCTAGCATAAAGTGGCAAAACTTTTCAATAGCTTTAACAAGAGAGAAAGCATGTTTCTCAATAAAATAATATTTAAATTCATCATCAGAAAAACTTTGACTCATGTAAGCCACTGGTTTTTCATTACCTTGGTCATCATTTTGCATGAGGATAGCATAAACTGCTTCCTCGATTGCATTAGTATATATCGTGAATTCCTTCTCAAAATCCGTCTTCACCAAAACCGGTGACCGGTGCGGAACTGATTGCTTTCTTGATCCCTACAAAAGCATTTTCGACATCATCTGTCTAAGAAAAAGAATGATTTGGCTTAAGAATATTAGGAATTGGTTTGACCATCACAACAAAATATGGAACAAACCTATGGACGAAATTAATAACCCCCATAAAATCTTGAACCTCCTTCTTGGAAGTGGGAGCAGGTAGATTAAGGATAGTAGCAATCCTTTCGGGATCAATGCTTATTTCTGAATCAAAGACAATGTGTCCAAGGAGATTTCCCTCGGTAACGTTGAAAATGGACTTAGAAGGATTTAGAGAGATGCCAAATTTCCTACATCGCATGAGAACTCTTTTCAGATGACCAAAATGATCTGATTGAGTTTTAGAGTAGACAATTAAGTCATCAAGGTAGATCTAAATGATCTTGTCGATCAAATCGTCGAAAGCTATTTGCATAGCTCTTTGAAAAGTGGCACCTGCATTAGTTAAGCCAAAATGAATACGTTCACAAGAAAAGGTACCCCAACAAGTAATAAAGGTGGTTTTATATTTATCTTCCCTTTTTACCTTGATTTGATTGTAACCGAAAAAACCGTCATTAAGGACATCATTTATGACCCTGCAACTTGCTGAAAAATCATTTCCATGTTAGGGAGAGGAAAGTGATATTTTATACTAGCCCGGTTTAATGTGCGAAAATCAACGCATAATCTGATCTGACCAGTCGCTTTCCGAACAGAAACCAAATTGGAAACCCATTCAGAATATTTGACTAGAAAGATGATTCCAAATTTCAAGAGTTTTTCCAACTCCTTTCGAATAGTTTCTTCCAGTGCAGGGTTTATAGGTCTTTGTTTTTTCCTAACTAGTTTTATGCCTTCCTTGATGGGAATGACATGTTGTATCAGAGAAGGATAAAAACCATGAAGATCCTCATAAGACCAAGCAAAAACATCTTGAAATTCACCAAGTATCTTGGCGAACTTCATTTTCTCTTCATCAGAACATTGGGCACCTATTTTAACATTCTTTGGAGACTCGGGTGTCCCAATGTTCAAGGAGATGGTTTCACTCACCTTCCTTTTCGACTCCTCTTCCTTTTGTTTCTCTTTATTGCCTACATCACTCGATGAAAATGAGCTCTCTAAAGGAGTCAAGCCCTTAGGAATCTTTTTTTCTTCTATGGATATAATTTCCTTTGGATTATAAGGTTCATTTTGAATGAAAGCACATATTCTCTTATCTCTAGGGAAGACCTGCCAAGATTCTATATTTTCATGGATATGTGGACGATATAGAGATTGAAAAGTACAATCATGTTTGTTTGGCAGAAGTTGTCGATTAGGAGAGGCTGCAAAAAAAACTAACCGATCAACCATTGAGTTCAATTCCCTCTTAACATGAGTGATGTTGAAAGATAATCGGTTCGAGATAAGTGCCCAAAAAGTTTGGGTGCATCGTTTCATCAACTTGTTTCTAGGAGAGTAAATCTTATGTACAAGGTTCACAAGAAGCTCAAAATATCCAAAAACCAAAAGGTGACCATAACCAAGATTATAGGGATTTTCAATGCCTAATAATTTCAGTGACATTGTTTGTGCAAGAAAAATCCAACCTGTAAGAAAAGTTATGAATTTTCCCCACTGGAGAGTACAAGATTATGCCAGCTTTGTTACCTTCACTAGAGAATGAACCATCAAAGTGAATGTGCCACATACCATCATCTAAATTGATTTGTTCCAAGGGAATGTTATCCTCCTCAGAAAAGATGGAATACACCCCTAGGTACTCTTCGATATAGTTCACATTTGGTTGTGGGACACTTTCTATGTAAGGTGAAATCCTTCCCTCTCCAAGGACTATAATGTTTTTACCATTTCGAGGAATGGATAAGTGTGTCCCATTGAGTGAGAGGTATCCACCCGTCAAATCTTGCCAATATCTTCCTAAGATGATTGAGTAATTGCTTACTGGCATATCAATTACCTGAATACTAAGGGTTGTCCTTATTTCAGGGTGTGTGCACAAAACTAAAGTCATGTCTTTAATCTCACCTATGGTCGTTTGTTGTAGACTATTATAAAAGAGCATGCTTCTGGCGTTTTCATTTGTACAAGACAAGCCTAACTCTTCCATAATAATCTTCGACATTACACTTGGGCCTGAACCGCCATCAATGAGGCAACAATGGGCGATCCTGTCCATAATATTTACAAAAATATAAAAGGGGTATTTTTTACGGGGTATCTAAAGTTATGTATACCTACTTTATTTAGATGCCTCTATTGTTCAGGGATGACAACCATGTCCAGAAGGGTGGCATTTGCTTTGATGTTGGCCAACTAATTTAATATATTTTATTTGGAAGAGGGGAGAGGTGAAGTTGTTCCTTGACTGACGGTAACCTTATGAACCTGAGTGGTAGCAACTGGTGAGGATGAGCTCGGGCTAGAATAATTGTGGGGAGGATTATATTTGCCTTTGGGAGTGTGGGATTTGTTCCTAATATTGATGATCATGACATCTTTTGGCTCTGCAAAATCTAGGACAATGATGGCATTTTCTGGTATTTTACCAAAGATCTTATCTCTTGTTCTCTTCCTTACCTCACATGTGGTTTCCTCGTGGCGTTCCTCGCAAAATTTAAACCAACTTCGAGGCATGATAGCTTTAGGCTGAAAATTATTTTCAATTGGATTTCTGAAGGGGGGTGCAGAAGAGGATGAAGCTCTAGGGGTGAGAGGGGAGACATTTCCCTTTCTCTCATATGCTATCATATGATTATTCATATCTTGTACTAGTTGTAAGAGGGCAGAGATGTCTGTCTGTTTAACCGATTCTCCTCGAGGAAGACCTGTTCTTTCAAGCTGTTCTTCATACTCTAAACAAGTATGTAGAGAAGAATCGAGGTTATCAATGGATTTTTCCTCAAGCCTATGATGATATGGGGAAGGTAATGCATTGTAGTAATGCATGAAAGTAGCTTGGTTCTGAGGCTGAATGAGTTCAGGGATTTGATTGTATAACTTAGTGAAACACAAGTTGAAGGAATTGATGGTATCACTATTCTTATAGGCATGTTATTGTACTCCTGTAACTACTAAGCTGGGATTTTAGATTACCCATAGGTGGATTTTAACCAATAGACTAACTCCTCCCAAGAAGACAAAATCTTAGGAGGAAGGTCAAAGAAATCGGTCGTAGCCTTTCCTTCCAAGGAATTAACAAATAAGTGCATACAAGTATCATTGGCATTGGCACCTATGTTGTGACAAGCATTATAAAATGCCACCAGGTGTTCATTTGTAGTGACCGTGTTATTTCCAAAAAACCTAGGAAGATGCTCCTTGAATTTAGGAAGTGGACGAGTAGCAGGTGCTAGGTTAAGAGGAGAGGAAACATGCCATGGTGTGGTTGTGGTGTATTATTCAAATTGGAAAAGCCCATACTTTTTGATGACTTTGGTGGGATTGGTGGTAGATTGGACAGAGATATGGTGGCTATACAAGCTACCAGTCACTGACAAAGCTGAAGACTGAGAGGAGGAAGCACTTCCAGTGCCACCAGAGCCACCACTAGATTCCATCTTGTGGATGATATGTAAGGGAGAAAAAGACGAACTGGATGAATCAGACAAAGTTCTCCTTAGAGCACTTTGTTGGGTAGATAACACAATGTTCTTTCTTCCTATTTCAACAATAGGATTAATTTTGGGTGATAAACCTCTTCTTCTCCTAGAAACATGAGAGTCTAAGGACATGAAAGGAAGGCCAAGACTGAAGGAACAAGAAGGTTACTGTAGATTTCTAGGTTGTCTACGACTATCTTCTCAATGTTCTTGGGCACTAATGTCTTGTTCAATTGTTTCCCATGAATGATTAAGCTCAGCCCGAGTATTAACAATGTCTAAAATGGTGTTAAACAGATTCAAAGAAATGTTGGTCTGATCTTGAAGACCGAGCTCAATATTGGGTTGCCTTGCAACAGGTACAGTCATTAAGAAATAAAACAATCAAAGAATCAATATCAAAAAATTAGATGTATTCGATGATAATCAAGCATAAAAATCAACCAGAGAGATATTGAAGATCTCCTTAGTATGGTCACCAAATAAATGTTGAGGAAAATATATGAAATGATCTTACTCAATCATTTTCAGATCCTTCTTGGCTAAATAAAAATAGATGGGAATATCACCCTATGTTTATAGCCATCAAAATTGGTATCCTAATTCACAAGTACTGATTACAACTGCTTAGGATGGTTTTTTTATAAATAAAAACTTGTTGAAAAATTCATTATTTATGTAATTTTTTGAACATAATAGATGTTGAAATAAATATAGAGAAAAAAGTAAATACACTAAGTCAACTAATCAATACAGATGAGACATAAAACAATCGTTTATTTCATTCCAACTCATTAAAATAATCGTTCTCTTTACAAAATTTCCTGAGGAAATTTTGGACCAAAGTCAAACTTAGATGTCCCTGATGAAACATACAAAATGACTTCTAACCTAAAGTAAAAAACTAAACTTTAAAATTAGGATCAACTTGCCACATATTGTTTCCCACTCAACTCTGCACAATAGCCTTTGTCAGTCATGAAATCTAATTCACAAACAGACAAGTCTACACAGACTATCAAAGATAGATCAACACCTCTGAAAAACAAGTGTCTGAATGATGTAATTCAGCCCTAAATCTTGTTGTCTACAATAGGACCCTCCTATCATAAAAAATATTTAGGCTTCTAATGAATTAAGGAATGAATGAAAACTGAATTATCTCAACAAAACTCAAAGAACAAACCTTAGTATGCTTCTCCTTCTATTCTCCTCTTGTTCCTCATTTTCCTTTTGCCTTTAAGAAAATTAGAATTGGTTGAAGTAGTTGAACTACTTCTTTAGTTAAGTTAACTAAAACTCAACCAATTTTTTAGTTAAGGGGGGAAAGTAATAAAATCATAATAAGGGTTTTAAATAAATAATAACTAGTAGGTGGGACCCCTTGTGACTCCCTTTAGTTCTTTAACAATCATAACACAACTATTTAATCAAACAAAACATCCCTCCTTGTGACTCCCATCATCACTTTCATATTTTGACAATTTATATCAATGATAATTGAAATTATTTCCAAAAATATATTACCCATATATCCAAAAAATAGTGTGTTGTCCAAAATTTCAGAAGTCAATTGTTCTCAACAATTAATAAATAAAACTTAAAATCCATATTTTCCACTCTGGGAGGAAATATTTTCCTTGTTTTTGCTGTCACTTTTTGATCTCTTTGAATTTGTCTTAGGCTAGGTGGAGCCTTTAGGTTTAATCTCATTGATCACATGAGAGCAATCATCTCTCAAATGCATGCCCGAGGACACGGATTTATCAGAGTCATTTGAGGGTGAGGAAGGGGTAGCAATGGTTTTTCCTTTGTTAGGAGCATGGAGGGCCTCGGTTTTCATCCTTTTGCTTGCATGGGAAGACTGTGTTGGTGAGTGCATAGGGGAATATTGGACAATTTGATTAATAGGTGGGGGAGCAGGTAAAGATAAGTTAGGTCAACCACGATGTTGGGAGACTGTCGGGTGGACAATCTCTTGCCATCCATCATTTTTGGGGACTTCAAGTTGCAATGAGACATGAGGAGGCACTGGGATACCAGGGACCTATGGGGCTTGGAAGGGAGGCCTTTCAGGCCTAGGTTGGACCACTCCTTGCCCAATCCAGTTAAAAAATCTATCTTGAAATAGTTGACCTAACTCTTGCGAGTCTACATCAAAGTGTATAGAGAATCTTGGCCTTCTAGGGCCCCTGTTCCAATTTTGTCTACCTCGGTTACCCCGGCCATGGCTACCTCTGCTGAAAAAACTCATTCCTATATGAATAATTGATTAGCAAATAGTTTCTTTAATAACCATACATGAAAACTCTTTTAAATATGAAATAATTTTTTTCTCATCAACATATCAGACTCATGCAATCCAATCCATACAAATTGTTTAATAGTTGTCAATGAGCAGGGGGTGAACAAGGGTTCTCAGATATGCGAGGGGTTGTATTGGGCGAAAAATGTTAAAATGAGGGGGAAAAGATCATGACTACTTCTCACAGACATCAAACAATCAACTATATTGTAAACCGAAAAATATATCACTGCAATTCATCCTTGCGATCCTTTAATTGTCATAATACATAACTTATATTAACTATAATTAAATTTTAGGAACATGGAGTGGATAGTGAACATGGAAAGGCGAGGGGAATTGTAATGTGCGAAAAGTGAATTAATGGTAGGGGAAAAGAGTGAATATTGTTCGAAAAACTAATTAAGTAATCCATAAAACTGGTTTTGTATTCAATACAATTATTCCATCATTCATTAAACAATTACTATGAGCAATTAAACAATTACTGTGTTAAAACTTGTTCACTGTCCCACATCCAATTTCTTTAAATTTTTTGAATTAACACAGTGCATAATCACACTCAAAATCATCGTGACTTTCACCCATTTTGTTTACAAGAATTATGGTTATTTTCATTTCCTTCCCTTTTATATTTAAAACAAAATCCAAGGAACACAGAGTGATATTGCTTCAACTCTATTCGGCATAAAAGAAAACATCAACCACTGCCCAAAATTTTAATTTCTCAAATCAAACATAGACACATGTATTTCTAGAGTTGGACAAACTCCTTTTAAACATGCCCGATCCCATATTCCTTTGACAAATTTAAAAATCAAATTTTCAATGAAACCATACTAACAAAACCCCGTGCTTATCTTTGATGGTGCAATAAAACCAAACGATGCATGATGTCTATAAATCATACACAATAGACATCTAGGCCATAGTTATTAACACATCAAATTGCAATAATCCTGATCGGGCAAATTAAACACACAACAACAACAACCACCACTTGAATTTATACCACATTGTAGGAAACACACAGACCAACACATAGCAAAAAGATGCGTCTTTGTGACTGTACATTTATGCTCACTCTCAATCAACCAATTAAACAATTTCGAGTTATTGATTCAACTGTCATAATAAAAGAATGCACCGACTATATACCAATTATCATTTCCAATTACAACTCTCCAATCAACCCGATCAAACAGAGATGAGCCAATAATCAAAGCCACTGTCAATGCTAATCAACCAACTCATGACAGTCATCAAGATACCTGACAGGGTGTGATTGGTTTATTTTATCAAAATCAGGCTCTGTAACTAATGAATAAAATAATCAAGGGTTTGCTCGGTCACCAACACAGGGAGACTGGAGGTCAACCATGTTGACACTAGGTGAGAACCTTCAAGACAATCATGGTGGAACCACAAACCTTATAACCCTTAGCTTGTAACATAGGGTGACAGTTCAACACCAGGTAGGGTAGACCATGATGCAGAGGAGTAAAGGTTTCTTACTGGCCAGTAACCAACACCGAGAACACACAGAGGCATAACCCTCGTGTTTTTCCCCAATAGATGAATAATGTTGATAGAAATGTAGAGCCAAGGTAATACCAACAACCCTAAAGCAAGCTTCTTGGCATAATAGCCACCCATAACCAACTATGCGGATACCAATAATGTAAAATTAGCACATGATTAGGTGGAAAACGATACACAGTGACCAAAAGGTGGTTCAAATCATACACAACAACCCCATAACACCAAATACAATTGGGTGTGGTTATAATAACCGTGAGGAGACGACCAACAAGGCCAAACAGAGTGAAACCCTCCAACAAAAACCCATAAATAAAATAGAGATCCATCACGAGTTCCACCACACAGAACAACCAATGAAAATGCAACTTCAACCATCAATTTTTCCATTTGCAATGAATAACACACACAATCATTCCAGAGAAAACACCACTCGTTTACACAGTTTCCAACATCAAAAAAACATAGACCAACACATTATTGAGCCAACATTCATTTCATACACAGATCGAATTCATGGATGGGCGAAAAAAACCATACATGTAACCAAATGGCCTTAAAAATGCGAGCTTGGTTGAGCAGTTCCTTCCACGCCTGAACCTTAGAGCTTAAACACAAAAAAAATAAAATGAACAATAACCATGCTAGGGTGACGACCAGTGGGAGAAGTATGGAGTGACGTGCATTTACTTCACATCATTTCCATCCTCTATCTCATTCAATTACGTAGTACATGACAACCAACCAACCATTAATCCATGCATCAAAACTTGCACACATTGTTTTTCAATTGCACCACCCGATCCATATTAACCATTGCCAAAACCATACTATAACATATATCACATGTGCCCCATATAACTCAATAAAATTATATAGCCACTAACATTTCTAGTTAGGACTAACATCAACTTCTTTAAATTTCAATTGCACATAGTATACCATAGCATAGCATAGTTTCCTTTTCTTGGATTTATTCCAAGTCTCTTTCCATTGCTCTTGTTTCTTGTTGTTACTAACATGTGTTTTATGCGAGTGTAACAGATAATAAATCATGGCAACACTATCAAATGTAACAACAGTAAATATATGCCACTTCATACATAGAATTTAGAGCTTAGAATAGAGAAATCATCACATAAAGTGCATTATCCATCTGCCATCTGTCATAAATAAAACCAATATTTCATCATCAATCATGTAGAACCATGTAATCATCACTGAAACAACAACATAAAATGTGTAATAAGACTATCTCAGATCCTCCAATGTACAAGGGGATCCCACCTACTAGTATTATATATCATTTCCATAGTTTAAATAATAGGCTTAGCAATACTATGCGGGCGAAATCCTCATTGTGATTTTAATCGTCAAAAATGGTCATTCTAGAAAATACACCAATTTTATCTCTAAATTTTACAAATTTGATTCGGCCAAGAGACTTGGTGAAATGTCTGCATTTTAGTCTTGAGTTAGACAATATTACGACTCAACTTATTTGTCTTCTACAGTTTTTTGAATTAAGTGATAAATTACATCAATGTGTTTTTTTCATTTGTGAAATACAAGATTCTTGTCAAACTTGAGAATCCCCTAGTTATCAAAAAAACATATTATAGACTCAATATTATCAACTTACAAATATGCAAGCATTATTCCAAGACAAACTACTGCACATGCCTCTTTTATTGTTTCTTTGTATTATATTTTTTGTAGAGGAAAGTAGAACTTCATGTTCTTTCATGTTGATCTAAAATAAACTACTCTTCTTCAAGGACTGAACACGTAATTTGTTAGAGGCATCTTTCCATCCATAGTTCATGCCCAATTCAAGTCTGAATAACCACACAACTAAAGCTCCTTTTACCATATAGAATTCCATTATCTAATGTTCCCATTATGTATTTTATCACCTTTGTCATTTTCTAGTGTCATTATTTTGGATTTGTCATAGATGGAGAGATGTATAGCTACATAGCTCAAGTTAGGCCTAATAGTTGTAAGGTGGATAAAATTGCCAACTAGTTGCATGTATACAGATTCATTTACTTCTTTTGGAGATTAAATCTTTGATGGAATTTATATCCCTTTCTCCATAGGTATAGATGATATTCTAAAATCTACCATATCGAACCTATCTAACAAACTTCATGCATATTATGTTTGAGAAGAAAAAACACGTTTATCAATTTGCCAAACTTTTACGTCTAAGCAGTAATGTAGGAGACCTAGATTTGTCATGTCAAAAGTGGAACATAAATATGATTTTACCTTTTCAATTGCTCCAACCACACTCCTTGTGTTGATGATATCATCAATACATATCACTATAATTACTACATCCCCATTCTCAACTCCTTGTGTTGATGATATCATCAACACATATCACTAGAATTACTACATCCCCATTCTCACTTTTGTACAAATTGTGATCTTATGAATCCTTGTTCTCCCAAATCCAAAAAAAAATTCATGTACCATGCCATGGAACCCTATTTTGGCCCATAAATATCCTCTTCAATCCATGTATTATATGCTCCTTATAAACTAAAATCCATGTGGTCAACATATATATACTTCTTCAGTTATATATCCATTGAATAAGGCACTCTTCACATCCATTTGATATAGTTTCTAATGAAACTACGTTGATGTGGGATTTCCCAATGGAATGGGAAATCCCAGTCATGAGCCAAGTTCATACACAAAGCACTAAATTCAAACTCGTATTGATTTTATTAAACAAATGATAAGCTTAAATACATTTGCAAGAGGAGAATTGACTCAATATACTAAGGAGATAAAATCTCTCCAGATGCTATAAATGAGGATCTAAGAACAAAACAAGGGATAGATTGATAAAATATCTCAACTATTCTCATAAATACCTCAACTATCCCCTAAGACTAAGAAACTAAAAAGGATTCAGCTCATGAATACATAATATCCAAATAATAATATTTGGAGATGGTAATAAATAAGGAAATGGTAGGGACTAGAATTCCTACCATTCGTCCCAACCTCAGAAGCATAGAATCCAATACTTTCAAGAGTGAGGGAAAATGTTGTTGCAGTTGAAGTTGAGAAATAAACCAAGCATGGTGAGGATATTAGCTTTGTTTAGCAACAAGGTACGAAATAGTATACCCCTGACGATTCTAGCGATCTTTTTAGTCGAAAACCTAATATGCATCAATAAGAGGTTGAAAATTAGGTTCAATATATGCAGGATGATTGATTAGGACCTCTATCTACAATGTTAACTCATTATATGGTTTTAGAAGATAAACATTGACCACATCATGGATGCTTAAGTGAGCTGGAAGATCAAGGAAGAAAGCATTTTCAGACACTTGTTGGATGATGGAGTAGGGGATATATTGAATAGGTTTGAATCTACTATATGCTTTATCCTAAAATCGATGTTTTTCCAAATGAAACCTTACTTTGTCACCAAATTTGAAATGATGTGGAACATTATGCTGGTCCATAATTTGTTTCTACTTTTCTTGAGTCTTCTAAAGAATATGAATGACATTGGCTTGAAGAGATTGTAAATGTTGTACAAAAATTTGTGCCTTTTCTTTCTCTTTGCAAAGATGAGAAGTAGATAGAAGGGGTAAATATAAAGGCAACTCATAAGGAGCCAAAGGTTGGAAACCAAGACATGCCTCAAAGGGATAATGACCAGTAGAGGAGTGAACTGCTTGGTTATATGCATTCTCAATATGGGTGAGTCAAATCCCATTTAGCTAGAGAAGAATGATGATAGATTTGAATACTTTGTACTAAAGTACAACTAACAAATTCAATCTAACCATCAATCTGAGGATGAAAGGAAGTATAAAAGTTAATATAAGTTCATAATATTTTCCATAGTGAACACCAAAAATGCCCCACAAAATGTGAGTCATGATCAAACACAATACTAGTGGCAAGACCAAAGGAGTGCTAGACGTCAAAGTTAAAGAATAATTAGGCCAAGTCACTAGCAGAACTAGTTTTGCGAAAAGGAATAAACTTAGTCATTTTACTAATTATATCAAAAATGACAAAGATACAATCATGATGATGGACAGTCATTGGAAAACCACTAAAAATATCAAGAGAAATACTTTTCCAGGGATCGGAAGGAATAAATCAAAGAAACTATTATTCATATTGATCATTTACTTTAAAAGTTTCTTCAATCCCAAAACAAGATTGAGGAAGATTAGAATATGAAGTGGGCATCTTATTTACAACAATTTCATTTGGTCAAGTATAAAAAGGTTAGTACGAATAAAGTGGATGATTGTTTGAGTTGACCACTATCATTTCATACATTAACAATTCTCACTACTTCACATGTTCTTTGGTATCCATGACTATGGGAGTTTACATGCCTTCTTTTTGCATTCACTCAGGGACTCAAAGTCCCCAAGCCAAGTTTTTGTTGGAGTACCTTTTGGAGACTTGGAATCACTATGTTCTACTTCAACAACTTCATCATTTGGTCACACCGCTTTGTATGGTGTTATAACCTTTTATCATCTTGTATAATGTAATAATTTCAGTTAGCTTTGATACCAATAATGTGGGATTTCCCAATGAAGTGGGAAATCCCACTCATGAGCCAAGTTCATACACAATGTGCTAAATTAAAACTCAGACTAGTTTCATTAAACAAATGATAAGCTTAAATATATTTACAATAGGATAACGAACTCAACATACTAAGGAGAGAAAAGATATCCATATCCTACAAAGTAGGATCTAAGCACAATACAAGGGATAGATTGAGAAAACATCTCAACTATCCCCTAAGATTAGGAAACCAAAAAATATTCAACACACGAATCCATAATATCCTAATAATAATATTCGGAGATGATAATACATATGGAAATGTTAGGGACTAGAATCCCTATCATACCTTTCCATGGCTAGAACCAATCTGATTGTTCCCATTTTTGTTGTAGGAGCAAATGTCTCCTCATAGTCAATTCCTTCCTTATATGTAAATTCATTTGCAATTAGTCTTGTTTTATGTTTGAAAGTGTTCAATTGTCTTTATACTTGACCTTTTATACCCATTTTCAATGAATGGGTTTCTTTCCAAAAGGTAGCTCTTCTAGGACCCATATTCAGTTCTTCATCAAAGTTTCATATTAGGCTTTCTTATCCTTTTCCTATTCTTGTCTTCTTTTGGCATGTTCATATTCTTGAGGCTCAAATAGATGTTGAAGGTTAGTCATCAAAGAAAAATTCATCGTATTATATGTCTTACCTATTTTTGGTCTTCCTTCCTCCTTCATATCAAGAGCTCACCTAAATGAATATCATCATAGAGATTGTACCACTATTTTGGTCTCTTATTTTATTCCCTCATCTTCAAATCGAGTATCTTGTTGATTTGAGGAGTTTCCAACAATTTCTTGACCGGAAATTTCAAGAGATGCTTAGAGGATTCCCTTCCTTGTGCTAACTATCCCTAACCATAATGCTTGTTTATCCAACCATATAATCTTCAATTCCAACAATTTTTAGATATAAATTTTGGTCTGATTTGTTGTGGAACAACCCTACATTTTCATCAACTATAATGTCATGACTAAAGCATCATTTTTTAGTTTGAAATCAACCATTTATATTCTTTATGGTTATTGTTGTGTTAAAAATAATGAGGTAGAGTATCTATGGTGAATTCTCAAACAAACCCTAATCCAATAAGATAAACAAATTCAACTGTAACTGTTGGTCCCCGGTTTTGACCATGTTCTTTGCCCATACTACATACCATTGACCTCCAATTATATGCCAGTACCACCCTTTTTGACCTCCTTTTGCTATAATCAACAGCCTTTCCCACTCAAAGGGGTCACCTAAGGTATCTTTGAAATTCAAGTTATTATTATGCATTTTTAATACTTTAATTTGATAAATGAGCTAATATCACTTGGGTAGGTACCATTGCTATTCTTGGCG
>ML798947.1:194767-225835 GCA_009831015.1 Picea engelmannii | reverse complement strand
CGTTGTGTGCTTAGGATAGATAGGTTATAGTTAGGAGCTCCTGGTACCAGTTAACAACATTAGATTTGTTTTCCAGTTAGATAGCATTAGATTTTCTTTTCTGTAGTTAGCATTAGATTTGCTTTAACATTAGATTTGTTTTCATGTAGATAGCGTTAGATTTGTTTTCCTTTAGGTAGCACTAGATTGGTTTTGAATGCCCAGAATGAATGCAGTTCAGACAGTACTCTGTGTGTCATGACTTAAATGATAATGTTGTTGGTAGATGGTTAAACACAGAGTTAGAATGATTTTGTAGAATTGTGCTTTTGAACAGAAATAGCAATCTTAGCCTTTGAGTACTAGACTGTTTTGCCTCTGTTTATGATTTCATAGGAAATGCTCAGTTTTGAGTTAGTCATCAGAATTCAAATTCTTAGAATAGGTGTGTGCTTTATTTTTAGGATAGCATTCGAATAAAAGACTAGACGCTTGCCTGCACATATTGTGTATCAGCTCGAAGCATACCAACCCTGGTTTGACAATTTAGTGATTCAGGACACTTAAAAGCTACAATTTAGCAGCCTGACAGTAACAATGCCTTAATGATGAACACATAAGAATTCAAGAGAGCTTGCAACACAAATACAACAAAAAAAACACAGGCGTGGAAAATAAGTTGACCTTACAATAAATAAATTGAAATACAATAAAGTGTAATAATAGGTGTAACAACCCACAATTACCCACAAGTTTACCCATAAAATACCTCAACTACCCACATAGTGTGTTGGCACATTGCCATAAGAGAATATTAGCAAATCTCAACACCCCCTTAAGTTGAACAAGTGGCCACAAAGACAACAAATTATCGCATAATATGACCATACCACCCCCATAATGCTAAGGGTAATCAAAATCCATGTTTCTCATGAACAAAGTCTTCATGGTAGATATTGGGATTCATCATGCTAAAAAGTCTCTTCATCAAGGAAAACTCACATTTTTTAGGTAGATAAGGGCCTTTGAAATAAGGGGCCATGATGGGGGTGACTCTAACTTTTGGGAAGTTTGAGAAAAAAAGTTAGCAAAATCAATAAGAGTGGAAATAGCTCACTTGGGAAAATATGGCAACAACGAAGTTGTAAGATGATCATCATCATCCAACACTGGAAAATCCACGTAGAATCTATCATCATTGAATTGGATATCACTGGAAAAGGAGGGATCACCATTAGTCGAGGGTTGAACACTATGTTGCACATATAGAGAGGGATCATCACTATGTTTCACATCTAGGAGAAATCTTCATTCGACAACTCATCATAAGAAGTCTCATCATTGGGTTTCTCATCAAAATAAGCCTCGTTGTTGGGTTGTGTTTTCTCATCAAAAGAGGGAAGAGCGGAAGAGACCTACAAAATAGGAGAGGATCTAGCTAAAAGGAGGCCCATAATTTCTTGAAAACTTGAAAAGGTACCCATGGGTGCACCAAGACTCAATGAAGATGTGGTAAGATACACTACAAGAAGACAAGAGTCATCAAAAAGTAACTCTATTGAGGAAGAAGAAGCATGTTTCATTGAGAAATGCTAAATATCATCATCAGAATCATCACTAGAAAGACGTGATGGAATAAATCTTAGTGGACCATGAGGAACGAGATCATTAAAGATAACATCATGATGCTTAGTCACATAGTGATTTATGGGGTCATAAATATGATACCTTGAAATGACTCACTATATCCAACCATATTCTAGTGAGGGGCATATTAGACAAGTGATATAACGCACCTTCCATGAGGCTAGTGGATCCATGCATAAAATCTAAAAATATTGAAATAAGAAATAGAGGGATTTTACCCTTGCAAGAACTTGTAAGGAAGCATATAAAAGATAACACAAGTAGGTGTGTGATTAATGATAAATGTTGCATAGACAAATGCTTCTCCTTGGAAGGAAATCTTCATGCTCTAAGAGTGAAGTATAAAATGGGACATTTCCATGATGGCCCTATTCTTCTTCTCAACCACACCAATCTATTGAGTATGAGTAAAAATATACTACTAAGATATGTTATGGGAGGGAAGAAACTGACTGACGACATTACCAATGTATTCTCCTCCCCCATCATACCAGAGACACTTGACCCTTTACTTACATTGATATTTAGCAAGGTTTTTGAACTTAGGGAATTCGACAAACACCTCATCCATGGAATTAATGGTGTAAAACCATAGAAAGTGATAAAAATCATCAATAAAGGTGAGAAATTAATTGGATCCCCCAAGAGAATAATTGGCCATGGAACCAAAAATATCATTATATATTAATCCAATGGATTTATAGGCCCATATTGAGTTTTCCTTTGGGAAGGACTCTTGATGATGCTTACCTATAATACATTCCTAACAAACACCATGTTATGAGGAAAATCTCTCTATGGCTAGGGAAAACCACAACAGACGGAAATGACTGCAGAAATCAACTCTATTCTCAAGTATGCTATATAAACAAATATGCTATCAAGATAAGATAAAAGGCCTACCTCGTCCAGACGTTCGATAAAGTCCATCGTTGAGCACTTGACCCAAAGCAATACACATGCAACTAGTCCTCAACAACCAAGCAAATAAATCATATGGTGATAATATATGATGTTAGCACATTCAATAGCATAATCCATTAATATACATAACTAATACTCCCATGGAATAATAATTCAAATATTTGCAAGATATCAATTGGACGGGAAAAGAGTATTTCTATTAATATATGATCAGCATAAGTGAAAAAGTTACAGACTTCTGTGTCGGCATGGTTATGAACCGAGAAACTAAGTTCCTTCTAGTTGGGGCTCCACCACTTCAATCCTCCACCAAAGGCAAGCTCATAAAAGAGAGACAACGAAGTTCTCAATCAATAAGGGAAGATCTTGGGGGTTGAACACTGTGTTCAGACTTAAAGGATAAAGGGATGCAGACTCAATATGAAGTGAATAATTTATCCAGAGTAACTTTGTTCTCAAATTTGAATTCTTTATCCTTCTTTCCATAGCTCAGAATTGGCCCATTTATAGCCTTCAAATGGAACTGAAGGGTCAATTTAGAATGTTTCTAGTATATGGAAGGGCAAGGATCATTGATCTCCTGTCGTGACATGGAAACCCAACACCATTTTTTATTTTCGACAAAAATCCCAATGTACATGGGTTGTAGTGGTGTAGCCTACGTATACACATGTTGTATAGTAGGCAAGGTACGTACATGTGTAAAAAATGTATTTTTATCTCTAGGATTTCCAAAAAGGGATGAAAAGTCTACATAGAGAAATGGAAAAAGGCCCTCTGTGAAAGATTGCATAGGGTGAGGAAAATCTTTCTATAACAGATGCCCCCTAATGTGTGAGGTCAGAGGAGTATCTGCAATGGCTGAAATACATTATAAAAACCCAAAAGTGGAGTGATGGGGAACCAACTGGAAGAACTAGTTGCTCATTACATTCTGTACTGACTTTGCATACATGGCTGCCAATTTGAATTACACTGCAGATCCATGTGAAAATATACCAAACAACTGTCTGTGGCCATGAATAGGCAAATACAAATGTGGTTACATTCCATAGGTTGTCATAGTCACAAACAAGGCCTAGTAGAACCAGTCTCAAAATCAATCTGAAGATATTTGTATACCATGGAGTACAATATGATCTCCCATGATCACTGAAGTCATATAGGTACTGTCCAATGAAAAGGAAGCAACAAATCAGGAAAGTTGCAGCCACATATTGATGTCTTCAAGTCTTCTACACAATCCACCAAAGTTGCAAGTCTATATCATGTGAATAAAGGAGTTGAGGTCGAACACAATGAGACATCATTTGATTACCGATCATTGAGGTATACCGTTAACAAACATGAGACAACCTACTGATGATGAAAGTAGGTATCAAGGCACCAAGTAAATTCTTACAAGTGTGAATAAAGGAGTTGGGGTCAGACACTTGAAGAATCCATCGATCACGAGACATTGATGTATTCCCAACTGTTGATGGCAAGAGAACCTGCTACTAATGACTGCAAGCCTCAAGGTACTTATAGGACTCTAGGTATTGTTTCTAGAATAGATGAGCTGGAGTCGATGGAAGGAGACCCAGTGAAAGGAGAGCATTAAGGCATCTCTCATCATTCAGAATGAGGTACAAAGCAAGAGCTTCATGATTTGGAGGAAATCATGCAAAGAACATGTTCACGAACCAACGACCCTGTGCGTATTTTGCGTGTGCCAAGTGAAAGAGGTACATGAAAAAGACTCTCTGAATAGAATCCAACGAGGAAAATTGTTGAAAAAGGTGAGGAAACCACCAATAAGGCTAATGGCATCCAAGACACTACATGAATCCCAACGTGTGAATAGATGTATTGTCGTCGAACACAAGGGAAACCACCCATTCAACGACCAATGATGAAATGTCAACTGTTGGGTTCAATGTTACCTACCAATGATGAAAGTAGGACCAGGGTGTGTGATAGGACTACAACATCATGTGATTCTGAGACAAACTGAGGGTATGGATGACATGCAAAGTTAAGAGTTCTGAGAAATGGTTGACACAGGTTGATAAACTTCCTTTGAACAAGAGAATGAGACATACAGAAGACTCTGGCAGCATAGACTCAATGATGAAACCATGAGATGCAGGAGGCATCAATGAAATTCTCCATAGGGACTGGAAGAGTAACCATTCGGTGGAGAAAACTCTCTGTAACAAGCTCAACTTCCTAAGGCCATGCTAAACCCAAAATTATGATGACAAATGGACTCAATAACTTTATGCTATGTTCAAAGGTGACATGACTGCTTCCAATATAAGATAATACTCCCTTCTCACCTGTATTTTTTTGTTTTTTCATAGTCAAATGAATGCTATGATACAGAGGAGGAAACGAGTGTCACAAGTAAGCAAAACTAGTTCCAGTAGTGGATCATACCTATACTCAATGCAAGGAGATGCATGCAGGAGATGGACACTTGGGGGAATGTTCCCTCCTGGGTATAGGGTGTCAAATTGAGAAGAATATAAACTAGGCTTTTCTTGGTTGAGGATACACAAATATTGAGGCAAACAATTTATAACACAAAGTGAGAACCGGATATAGGCTCAATACTGCAAGCAAGGGCATGAGATGCAATCACAACTTAACACCAAAAAATGTCCTTTTTCATAATCTTAGTCTACTTGGTGTGAAAAAGGGATAAAATTGTACCAAATAGATGTCCTTTCGAATCCAATTTACGAGTGTGAAAGAAACAAGTTCACTCGACAATCTTTTCGCTTTTTGGAGATGATTTGGAAAAGAGCTTAAATTAAACTCGGTTGGGAGTCCTCTAGGTATAGGGAAGCATGTTTATGAGTGAGAAATGAGGCTCAGCATAAATTCATGTATTATCTATAAGGGACTCCCGGTCCTACGAAAAAAATATTTTCATGGGCACCAAATGAAGCAGAGGATCTAACTAGGGTACCCATGTTTGGTAAGTCTCTACCACTTGATAACGACACGTCTTATAGAAGATATAAGGTTTTGTGTCGCAATAAATGGGTTCGTACCTAAGGCACATGAGTGACAATTATAGGACAATGCAAAAGTGCATGGTGGAATGGATACCTATCCTATATGATGAGTAGTGAAAATACATGCCTGTGGTTACGAACGGTCAACATAACGTTGAAATCCACAAGAATCTCTGGTGAAAACTACAAAAACCAACTCAATCCACTGTTGTATTAGTCCATTAGGTGAAAAAATGACTCGAAACTATAGAAAGTGGGTAAAAAATGATATAAATAGTAACAAAACCAAAATTTACTATGTCATTTTGACTTTTTACCCAAATAGTGAAAATTGGACCAAAATACCTTCGATATTCAATTGGTGATTGTGTGAGTGTCAGACAATGAAATCAGAGACCATCTGAACCATATAATTCCTCTTCCCCTCCTCTTCCTTTCTATTGGATTATATTTTTAGATTAGGTTTCAAAATTTGAGTAAAGTAGGGCGCAAATTGAGTATTTCGGTTTACACGGGCTACCATTCATCGGGTCGCGTATACGTGAGGTTATACACAAATGTGTAAAATATAGGACACGTGTACTCATCCCTATACACAACTGTGAATGTTTCAACCCGCGTACAAGTCCATAAACAAGTTTTTATATGGTTGCTAACTCAAAATTTTATTTTTATCTAGCAGGATGGTGCTAGAATGGAGGGAAAGGGAACACAAGGAGGTAGATGATGTTGTGGAAAGAGATTTGAGGGCCAAAATGGCCTTGAAAAGATGCGGCTTGTACAAATTTTGGGAACTCAAATGTATGAGGGCCCAGGTGAGTTTTCTTGAGTTGCTTGTGGATTAATGGGATCCTGACAGTGAGAGCTTCAACCTCGATGGGAAACCATTGAGGATTGAAGTCGAGGATATATATATTTTTGACTGGGTTATCACGTCGAGGTGAGGTGGTTAACCTAAAATCCCTGGGAGTTGGGAGTGTGATGAATATATAGGATTACATAGACATCCACTGTGTAGTAGGGACTGAGAAGGTCGAGAGTCAACTCCCCATCTGAGCGATAAACAATCTCATACTTAAAATTGTTGTCCTCGTTTTGACCAGGATCATAAGATTGACTTCGTTGCACCAGGCATCGAGGCCACTCATTTTCTATTTTGTAGAGTTCTTGAGACCCACTGTTTATGATTGGTGTATCTCAATACTGGCTAATATGAAGAGCTAGTTGATAGAGTGCAAACAAGGTGACAAGAGGAACTTCGAGTTTGCCTCTATCTTATGTATCTTTTCTTTGAGTGGGTTCTAGTTTTGGGACCTAGAGTCGAGATCATTTTGAGAGGACCTTACGATCTAGCCATGGCACAATGGACCGAGGTAATGAGATGGCAGGGGGGAGGTAAGGTGCCCACACCCTACAACGATGATTTATTCTACTGGTGGAGGCGATAGGTCATTGCTCTAGATGACTACCCATATGTAGGAATCGACTTCAGAGGGGACCCTAACATGCCACTACCACCAGGGACCGCCTACGGGGACATAGGTAAGTCAATGTTTTTGAATATTTTATTTTTTTGTATTTTTGTATATTCAAACAAAAAAAAAATTGGATGATTCTTAAGTACTAACTAGATACTTGTGTGACGCATACACAAGTTTGTGATGGTCAGGTGGGCTTCCACGACATCGTCGAAGGCACTGGGGAGATGAGGCGGTGGGAGGAGAAGCAGAGATAATCCTTCAAAACGTGCAGGGAAACCTGTCTCGTTTGACACATAGGATTATGATGGTTCAGGTAGAGGATCTGTCGGAGGCCATGCAACGGAAAGTAGTTGGTGTGCCCAGAGCTTCGGTGTGAATCTTTCAATGTCTCGCAAACGTCGTATTTTTTTTATCATGACACACATCTGGCGCCACGGGCATAGATGTCATGGATCTTGTATTATCGACTGTATATGTGTATTGAGGGTGTTAGCCCCAATTTTGTACTATAAACATCATATTTTTTGAAATATATATAAAACATATATATTCGGCTTTACTTATATTACAATGTGTACATTGATGAGATGGTTTTCTTTGCTTTAGTTATGTGACAAATGCCAATCTAAAACAAAATTATCATAAGCATCAGATACATGATTAGAACTCCTAGGTATGTGATGATAAGTAATAAAATCAAACTGTCATTCTAAAAGACGTACTCGTAGGAATCGTTAGAGTAAAGTTGGATCGTGCATGCGATAACTGTCGCTCAACTGACATACTACTAACTGGGAATCCAGGATAACCTCTCAAGAGCAAATATCATGTGAGATAGAATCATGCAAAAGTTCTATAATGACGCTATATTCGGCCACATTATTCGTGGATGGCCCTAGGCATACGTCACCTGAAGACACCAATAGACCCTCGGGTGAGTAAACCACCCAAGCGGCGAAAGACAAGTTTCATGTATGACGACTGGCTCCGTCTGTGAATCCTAAGTAGACCGAAGACTCTATTGACATCTCCCAACCAAGGGAAAACTCGATAAGAAAGATGAAGACAAAATGTAAAGGGAAAATATATATACACTAAATTACATTAGTATACAAAGAGTTACGCCCAATCTTGGGTCTCAAGCATAATATCTTTTCAAGTAGAGCCCATTCCTGGGCTTGGCCAACATATTCCCTTCATAATCTTCTAACTCATAGGATCATTTTTCTAAGACACGTCGCACGATATAGGGACCGTGCCACATGGGTTTAAACTTGCCTGTCCCCAATGGTTCTTTGGCTTGATCATATAAGAGGACCAAGTCACCGTCAACGTACAACCAAGGACATACAAACTTATTGTACTGGACCTTGACACGTCTTTTGTTTGCCTCGATAGTCATAGAGGCATCTCGATGCTACTCGTCAATACTTTATAGGTGTACAAGGTGTCACTCGAGATCAGAAGTGTCAGGTAGGAGTGCAATTGACAACTTAAGAGAAGGGATCTAGCATTCAATAGGTAATATAGAATCCAAACCATGCATTAAATGGAAAGGGGAAAATATGGTGGCAGTCTTGACCGAGGTTTGGTATGCCCAGAGTGTGGGATATAGCATAATGTTCCAGTCAGACTTACTCTAGTTGACAATTTTCTACAAAATGGTCTTGAGAGATTTGTTGATGGCCTCTACTTGTCTGTTTGTGTGGGGGTAGTAAGGGGAAGAATTCCCATGCTTAAACCCCAGCTTGGATGCTATCTCTTCCATCATTTTGTTCTGAAAGTGACTCCCATGATCAATGACAATCTCACTCGGGATACCGAACCGGGCGATAATTTGATTGAATACGAAGAAGGTGACAATCTTCCCATCGGATTTGACTGTAGGCATGTCTTCAGACCACTTATTAAAGTATTTTATGGCCATGATAATGTGTTTATGCCCCCCAGCCAAAGTTGGGTTGAAATCCATGAAGTCCACCCCCCACTTGGTGAAGGGACCGACGGTAATGACTGGGTGAAGAGGGGTTGGATGCGAGTGCATTTTATGAGTGAATAACTGGCAGGGGTGACATTTATTAACCGCTTCAACACAATATTTAAAGATAGATGGCCATAAATAACCGGATCCCAAAATTTTTGGGGTTCTCGCAAGCCCGGATAGATGACCACCACAAGCCACACTGTGGCAGTCGTTTAGAACGGACTCAGTTTATTTGTGAGTTAAACAATGACACAGGATACTGTCTACTCCTTGGAGATACAAAGTGTCGTCGATGATAGTGTAATTCTTAGCTTGATATCGTACACGTCGTCGGTCATCTCGAGAGAGATGTCGAGGGAACTTCAAGGTTTTAAGATAGAGAACGATGTCTCCATAATAGGGGTCAGACGATGAGACAAGGAAAATATGTTCTTATGCAAATGAATCAACATGGATAACATCCTCATCTAATCATGTAAATTCGGATATTAACTCCACGAAGACTAGTGATTTCTTGGATTTCGAAAAAGTGAAATCAAGATAAAATTCTTGTAAAATGACAATCCATTTTTTATATTTCCCCCCTATGATACGCCTGGTAAGGACCTATTGAAATGGATTGACATCGACAACCACAATAGTCTTACAAAGAAATATATAATGGCGTAAAATTTGGACTACGTGAACGACAACCAAAACTAGCTTTTCAACGTGAGAATAATTGAGCTTGGGAGTGACCAAGTTTTGACTAAGATAGTAGATGACATGCTCGTGGAGCTCATCATCCTCCTGAACCAAAACCATACCAATCATCTCCTACGCAGCGATATAAAGCAAGTAATCCCTACTGTAGTTAGGATTCAACAAAGGAGCCAATATCAAGGATTTCTTCAAAGCATCGAAGGAATACTGGGCTTGCTCATCCCAGATAAAAGGGATTTCCTTATTCAAAAGACACATGAAACCCTTAGTGATATTGGCATATTCTACTATAAACTGACGTAACAATTTAGATTTCCTCTGTAAACCTTGAATTTTTCGAATAATGCATAGGGGAGGCAACCAAATTATTGCCTCAACCTCTCACAGATCTACCATGATCCTGGTCTTAGAAACTAGAAATCCCAAAAGACGACCAAACCTAACGCAAAAGATGCACTTATGAGGTTTCAACCAGATTATATAGTAATGACATCTTTCAAAAACTACTCGAAGGTGCTTAGAGTGATCCTCTCTCTTACGAGAGTGAGTATCAAGATCATCAAGGTAAGCTTCGACTATATTCTTACGATCGTGGAATATGAAGTTCATAGCACGTTGGAAGGTTGCTCCGAAATTTTTAAGGCTGAAAGGCATTTTTCGGGATGCGAAAGTAACCCAAGGACAAATAAATATCGTCTTGTGTTGATCCTCAGGTTTAATTTGAATTTGGTTATACCCTGAAAATCCGTCCATGAAAGAAAACACTTTGCTTCCCGCACACTTATCGAGAATCTGATCGATGAAAAGTGTTGGGAATTTGTCTTTAAGACAGGCTTTGTCCAGGTCACGAAAGTCCATGCATACAGGGATGATTCCTTGCTTCTTATTCATAGGAATGGGATTGGATACCCATTCAGTCAAGGGAACCAGGTAGATAAATCCAACATTAAGTAGTTTCTCTACCTTTGCCTTAATAGTAGGGGCCTTCCAGGGATTGACAACTCTAATACATTGTCAAATAGGCTTAACATCCGGATAAGTTCTAATCTCACGATCGACAATACGAGGGTCAATTCCTGGCATCTCTTCATATGACCAAGAAAATAAATCTCAGAATTCCTTGAAGAGCTCGGTGTAGATCAGGATTTCTTCTAGCGAACAATATGCACCGATATGTATGTTTTCATCTTGTCAAGGGTACGATAGATATCAATCGTGACAGTAGGAGAGATACTCACCATATTTCCTTCAGCATAAATTTCATGCGTATTAAGTGGAACTACGACGTGACCGACTATCTCGCTCAAAGTAGATCGAAAGTCATCTTGTTCAATTCTAGAAAGATCTAGGAGAAAAGAAGAGTGATGATGCACATCATCCCAAGGTTTGTCATAAGAATTCATGGCTTCGATGATGGCTTCATCCAAGGGAAAAGTATCATTGAGGAAGTCATGTGAACAAGACAATGAAGTGGCCCACATGGGCTTAATAACAGGATCCTCCTTGTCTGTCGGCGAGGTAATAGGATCGATATTGGTTGAAGAATCAAGAACAACTTGATACACAATCTCTGTTGCCGATAGTGGCATGGTCATTCCAGCATGTGATTGACCTTCACAAGACGAAGTTGAGGAAGGTAGGGTCCAAGGATCATTCAAATAGGAAGTGCGGAAAGGAATGGACCTATCTAACGACACGAGCCTACTAGACATGGCGTAAACATGGTGAATCGGTGCCATGAAATCGAAGGTACCCATAAGGGATGAATACATTCGGACATCGATATTCTCAGTTGTCACCTGAGAATTGTCGACCACGGGGATCGATGGTCCAACAAATGCATTGGGGCTAGTAGACACAAAGCACAACTGGTCGATCATCATGATATTCCCAGCGAATGGAAAACAAAGAGTGAGGAAGACAGACGATACGACGACAGTCATAGCATAAGTCCAATTGTGTCCTAGTAACAATTTATAATCGAGAGGCACATCAACTACCTCAACATCCACCTCTACTATATTCCCACCTAACTGGACCGAAAAGGCAGGAAGAATACTGTGAGGGCGAAAGGAACGACCGTCAAAAGTAGTCAACATGGTCGACGATTGAGAAAGAGTCGGAGAGCCAAGATATTTCCAACAAATCAGGGACATCACACATGTAGTAGCTCCTTCATCAACAACTGTACATTTGATAGTATACTTTGAGTACCCCACATGGATTTGGAATGTCATATTATAAGGAAAGCGAGGCTTCACATCCATGATGTCAAACTTGATAACTTTCAATCCACTGGTGTAATATACCAGATATAAAAAGTATGCAGAACAGAAATAAAATGCTAGAAATGGAAGATTAACAACAATATAACTAGAACGTTCACCACAATAGCACTGAAATGATATAAGAATAACAATAGAAATAACACTTTGAATCTAAAAGCAACGTTCACGGGCCTCTTTGAGGGGGAAACCTCCAGTTGAACAAAGCTCTATTACAATAATATCCAAGCTAGGGTTATCATACCCTCGACTCCTATTTATACTAACTATATCTATCAAAAGAAGCATCTAGAGGAAGATCCTTCTAGAAGCGGAAGCTTCTATTAGGTCTTCTTAGATCTGACTTATTATATTTTATTGCAAGGCCTTATTAATATTGACCTTTATTACATCCAAATACAGTGTTCTACCTATGTGTGGGTTAGGACCCTAACATGTCCTCCCCCTTAAAAACAACCTTGTTCTCAAGGCTGGAGATGTGGAAATTGTTGCAGAATGGTAGCTCGTTCCCAAGTGGAATCTGATGGAGTTGTATCTTTCCACAGTGGATGCTGTAAATGGGTGTTGAAGAGCACATAAATGAGCATACTTGGAAAGGTTATCAACAACCACCATGATGACTAATTTATTTCCAGATTTGGGTAAGCCTGTAATAAAATCCATAGAGATCTCCTTTCAAATAGCAGGTGGAATCGGGATCAGTTGTAGTGTGCTCGAAGATTTGAATTTTTCTCCCTTGTTGTGTTGACACACATCACATTCGGTGACAAAATTATGAATGTCCTATTTCATACCATCCCAGAAAAAAGAACGTTTCACCCTGCCATAGGTTTTGGTGAACCCTGAGTGCCCCGTTGTCGGTATAGCATGAAGCTCAGAAAGTACCGTGGATTTAAGATTTGATTGTTTACTTAAATACAAATGACATTTGTATCGAATCTCATCATGGAGACAAGAGTACCCTGGGGGAGCTAGAGCACGGGACCGCAATTGTTGGATCAACTGCGAACTTTTGGGATCTTGTAGCCATTCCTGGCGAACAACTTGGAGCCAATCTGGTACAATGAAGGAAAGAGAAAAAAGGGATCCTTCATCTTCATATTTGTGGGAAAGTGCATCTACAACCACTTTGTCTTTGCCTTTCTTGTAAATGATCTCATAATCATAGCCAAATAGCTTAGTTACCCATTTTTTTTGCTCCGGGGAGGAAATGCGTTGTTCCAAAAAATACTTGAGGCTTTGATGGTCTGTCTTAATTTGGAAGCATTGCCCCAATAGATAAGGGTGCCACAAATCAATGACATGCAAAATAGACAACATTTCCTTTTCATAGATAGATTTTCCCAGATTTCTTTCAGATAGTTGCTTGCTGGTAAAGGCCAAAGGTCAACCCTCTTGCATAAGGAAAACACCAATTCCTTTCCCTGAAGCATCACATTCCAAGACAAAGGTCTTTGTGAAATCAGGAAGGGCCAGGAATGGAGTGGTGCACATGGCCATCTTTAAGGTTTGAAAATCTTGAGAATCATCTGGAGTCCAAGTGAAAGAGTTCTTTTTTAGGAGAGCAGTGAGAGGTGTTGCAATCTTTCTGTAATTCTTAACAAACTTGTGATAATAACCTATTAAGCCCATAAATCCACGCAATATTTTGAGAGTATTTGGGTGTGTCTAGTCTTGCATAGCTTCAATCTTTTTAGGATCCACCCTGACGCCATCTTTTCCAACCAAATTACCCAAGTACTCTACTTCTGAGGCGCCAAAAGCACATTTAGACTGTTTCAAGAAAATTTGGTGCTGCGAGAGTAGATGAAGAACTCAATCCAAATGAGAAAGATGTTTTGTCCAGGTATTTCTAGAAATGAGGAGATCATAAAAGAAAACTAAGACAAAATGACGGAGAAAAGGATGGAAGACATGATTCATGAGGCTTTGGAAGGTGGAGGAGGCATTACACAAGCCAAAGGGCATGACCAAAAACTCATAGTGGCCCTCATGAGTTCTAAAGGTAGTCTTGGGAATGTATGCCTCTTTCATACGTATCTGGTGGTATCCCGAACAAAGATCAAGTTTAGTAAAGAATTGGGTGCTACTCAGTTCATTCAGGAGGTCATCAATGACAGGAATGGAAAATTTGTCTTTAATTGTAAGTTTGTTGAGGGCACGGAAGTCAGGACACATTCTCCAAGAACATTCTTTCTTCGGGACCATGACCACAAAAGAAGAGTAGGGGCCCATACTAGGGTGGATAATGCCTGCATTAAGGAGTTCCTGGACCATTTTCTCAATTTCATTTTTTTGGGAAAAGGGGTGACGATACGGACGGATATTGGGAGGAAGGCTTTCGGGTACAAGGGGAATAGAATGATCATGAACATTGTTGAGCTCTAAATATGTCCTAAAAACAACCTCTATGCATCAACCAAAGGTAGGCGTTGGCACAAGCGTTTTACTTGTCGCCTACGTAGGTTCTTACCTTTCGTTTTCATTACCCAGCCTCCAGAGATGAAACACCTGTAAAGGAGCAACAATCGAAACAAAAGGAACAACAATCATAACAAGGGAATGACAGTCGTTATATTGGGCCGAACTAATGTTGAATTAATTGCATTGTAGTATTTTCCCAACTTATCTAATTTGTCAACCCGGGGGTCGTAAACTGACGAAGCACACACAAAGTATATGCAACATTGAAGCGAGACTAATCTAATCTAATGTTTAAGCTACAACTGAAATTGAATCATTAATCTAACACACAACTGAAATAGAATCATTAATCTAGTTGCATAAATGAAATTACTCTAAGAATGGGAAATTGTGTAAAGAAAATTAATCTAGAAATGGAGAACTACATGAAGGAAAAGCAGATACAACAAGTGAAGAGTTAAATGGCACAACAACACATGAGATCTCTCACCAATGAAGCAATCTTACATTCAATAATCAAATCAATCTTCATAAAATAATAATGAAAGAATGAAAACAAAAACCATGAATCAAAGCTAAGAATCCCTTTCTCTTTCGAATCCTAATGACTACCATTAATGACTACTCTAATTCTAATTACATCTTAATTGAATAATCTGATTCCTCTTCTACTTGAATAATCTAATTGAATCCTCATGAAGAGAGAGCACTCTCTTTTACACATGAGAGCCTTGAAGATAAGATAACCATCTCATTATTACAGATCCACTATTCTCTCAACCTATTTTCCATTATTACAAAATATAATCCCTTTAAATCCTCACACATATCTCTCATATATCTTAGATAAGATATTCCAACCAAATCTCCATGATCTTCTCCTTGGAATGGGCTTGAATTATCTCCTCAAATATTGAAATGGTGGAGGAAGTATTCGAGAAGTCCTTTGAATTAATCCTTCACATATTCATACACATTACAAAGCTCACACATATTTGATATATATATGAAAACATGATGATTTTCTCACATTTAATCACAAATTCCTTTTAAATACTAAAATGAATAAAGTGGAGAACAATAAGGTGAAACCCAAGTATATTTATGGAAATGATATCGTGAAAGGTTAATGGGGCGATGAAATGTGAAGAATGATGAAGGGAAAGGTGGATGAGAATAGGACATTTCTGAGCCCAAACAAACACCACGTGAAGGAGGGAGTCCATGGGGAGTGGAAAAGACCACTTGATGTTTAAAAAAGATGGCTTGGAGGTCTTGCAACACCGAGGGTGTTTATGTTGCTTGTATGGCATGGAGTTGAGCAATAACACCAGAATGACCCTTTTTTAGTAGCGTTTCCATGCGATGGGAACTAATGATCTCAGGCAAACTGGTGGTGATTCCTTGGAACTTATATTGGTGGCCCTCCTGGTCAAATTGCATGGTTAATTCCTTAAAATCCATGAGAATGGGACCCAAAGTCCTTAGCTAGTCTGCACCCAATACAATGTCACAACCACCCATGTCGATAGAAAACATATGATATTTCAGGTGGTAGTCACCAATTTGGAGACGCACATTTTCACAACACCCTCCACATTTCATGGAGGCACCATTGACAATCATGATTTGGAAATTATTGACGACATGGATGTAGCAATGAGTTTCTTGGGCAATGTGGCAATGAATAAAATTATGGGTGCTTCCACTATCAACTAGAATGATGACCTTCTGATGCTTGATGTAACCGATTAGCTTGAGGGTTTGGGGAGCAGAGAATCCAGTGAGGGAATTGAGGGAAATGACCGGTTCTATTTCAGAAGGGTCTGAGGGAGGGGTTATGTCGGGGTTTTCAGGTGACTCAGACATAAGGGGAGTTTCAACATCCTATTCTAAAATTTCGTCGGAGATGGCCATAAACAACTTTTGTTCCTTACACTTGTGGCCCAGGAAATATTTGTCATCACAATTATAACAAAGGCCTTTGAGTTGGTGTTCAACCATTTCAGCCCTGGTCAATTTTTGTATCTTTAGTGGAGTGGAGGGAGTAGTGGATTTATTGGTTTAGGGCGAGGGATAAAGGAGGGTTTCCAGTTTTGAGAAGATACAACCTGTTGTGTTTATTTATCACTTTTAGTAGCCTCCACCCAACTTTGAGGCCAAGCCATGAGGACATGGGCCCGAATCTCATCCTTAAGGCCACTGATAAAACATTCTCAGAAAAAGGCATCAGACATGCCCTCTATCCGAAAATCCAGACGCTCAAAGGCAACTATAAAGTCTTCCACTATTCCTAATTGTTTCAAATTTGTCAAACAACCCAAATGGTCGGTGTCAGTGTCAAAGCGTTCATAAAGCTCTGCCACAAAGTGTGTCCAAGCAATATACCCTTGATGAGAAGTTTTTCTCCATCACCACCATTGCCAACGTTCTTGATCTAGATGGAGAACACCATACCGGAGTTTGGCCAAGTCATATGTAATGTCATATAAAGAGAAATAATGTTTCATTTGGGTTACCCGACCAGTGGGGTCTGAGCCATCAAATTTGGTCACATCTACCCGCGGAAGGCGTAGGTCACATTGAAAGTGATGGTTTTGAAAGTTATGGGAATGAGAGGAATGGTCACCTTCAGTATGTGGAGGCGAGGAAGAGGAAGGGTTATCTGTAGGGATATGCAGTTTGGTGCAGAGTGCGAAAAAGACAGATTCAATCTGGGTGGTGAGGTCTTGGTTTATTTCCTCCATTAAGGACTGCATGGTTGTATTGATGGAAACAACATTGGCACTGAGTTGTTTCAATTCTTGTTAGGTCTCGATGAGACTAGATTGCAAGGTGTTGAAGCGAGCTTCCAAGTCTTGGCTACGGGTATGGGCCATGAGTATGGGGAAACTGAAAAGGGGCGGGCGGGGCCAAAAATTTTGCCGAAAAATGATATGGATGAATGTGATAAGGGTGAAGAGATGAATCCAATGGAATAGGTCTCAAATAATGGTGAAAAAATTTACAGACCCTTTTTTTTTTCACACCTGCAGAGTTATACTCCGATCTAAAGAATACTGCAGAAAGGAAATGCCCAAATGATTAACCAGAAAGAAATGTGTATTTACTTGGCAACCTGAACAGAGTTGCACGACAATAGATCTTGTTTGTTTTAATTTGTTTATGTTTCTATCCCCAAGGGTTAGGTATTCAAGGTTTCTACAGAAAAGGGTTTTCCCTGTGCTATAGCTCTCCGATATACGTGCGAGGTCTAATAGTAGTACTTGACCCAATATCTCAGGGCACTAACTAAGGAGGATAGACCGTACCCTTAGCCGTACTACCCGACTACCCAGGTACTAGAGAGTATCTTCCCGAGTGTGTTTCTCGGTGACACTATAACAGTCAGGCGGTCGATCGGTTTATCTAAAGAGGGATTCAAGTAATCTAGGTCGATCCGTACACAGGTGTTGTCTAATGCACTACCACTCGAAGGGGTACATACAAGGGTTACAAGGGTGGCCATGTTGGCATATTTATTATGGGCAGACAGAAGGCAAAGTATTTGTTTGTCATTGATGGCAAGCTCAGCCCGATGATGACGAACAAGAGAAAGTGGCAAGACCAGCAGCGAAACAATGTTCGCATGGCAAGATCAAAAGCGTAAACTCCATTTGAGAGTTTTGGATACTGGGAGTTGGAGGAGTCAAGATTCGAGACTCTTCATCATAGGAGTCCTGAAGTTGCGAAATGTGAAACAACGAAATCCAGAAATAGGCACATCAAACCATGACTTAATCTCCATTTCGGAGTTTCAGATAATGGGAGTTGGAGGAGTCAAGAGTCGAGACTCTTCATCACAAGAGTCTCGAAGTTGCGAAATGCGAAACGCTGAAATCCCGAAACATGCACATCAACAAAGACTCCATTTCAGAGTTTCAGATACTGGGAGTTGGAGGAGTCAAGGAAGAAACTCGCAACAGGAATTCGCTACATGCAAAATCACGAAACGCCGAAATCCCGAAACAGGCACATCAACAAAGACTCCATTTCGGAGTTTCGGATACCAGGAGTTCGAGGAGTCAAGGAAGAAACTCGCAATAGGAATTCGCGACATGCGAAATCGTGAAATGCCGAAATGTGAAATTGTGAAAGGCGCTAAAAACTAAACTCCATTTCGAAGATCGCGACTTGAAGAGTCGAGATGCCTCGCAACAGGAATTCGCGACATGCGAAATGCCGAAATGTGAAATTAAGAAAGGCACTAACAACTAAAATCCATTTCGGAGATCGCGACTTGAAGAGTCGAGATGCCTCACAACAGGAATTTGTGACATGCGAAATCGCGAAATGCCGAAATGATCGAAGCTAGTCCAGCTAAGCTCCTTTTTCATAGTTTCGAGGATCGCGACATGAAGCGTCAAGATATCTCATCACAAGAATTACCGAAATGCCGAAATGCGAAATGGTGAAATCGACGCGAGACCCTGTGCTTGTAATCCAACGGTGTTGGATACTTGTAAATTTGATCGAAGGGCTATTGTTTCTCTTCACAGTTAATCGATCAGTTAAGATTTAGTTGCTGATGCGTTTTCTTGGAGGTTCACAGTGTAACTGCTAGAAAGGACTGATGGTTTCTTCCAGAGGAGTTGGAGAGACTTCAGGGTGATCACCAGAGAAGACGAAGAGTCTTGACTGCTGGAGAGGCTAAGGAATCTCAGCATAACACCAAGTGATGATGGATGCATGGGTTTAACCTCCAGAGAAGTTGAAGAGTTGAAATGATGATAAGGCAGAGCACTTGACATGGGGAGAGCATGCAGAAGCATTGCGCATATAGCATGCACAAGGTGCACTGAGACTATAAGAATTCATAATAAAGAAGAGATGAGGGTTGTTGTTGAGAGTGATTCAGGCATGTAGAAGGAGGCAGAGTGCAGTAGCTGAAATTCACAAAAGAGGAATGGTGCATAGAAGGGACATGGCACGCAAAGCATAAAGCGCAACAGAAGAAAAGAACAGAGATGCATAGATGAGACAGTAAAAGAAGGCTGAGATGCACTTGTAGAGAAAAGCAGAAGATCAGAAAGTGTAAGAATATGCAGGTAGAGAGACATTGATACATGAGAGCAGAGCAACATAGCAGGACAGTGATAAGCCTGGTAAGACAATGACAACTATTGAATCACTGTAATAAGTTTCAGTAGAAAATATTTATATTTCAGGGTGGTATGGAGGTGCTAGGGAGGAATTTTTTCCTCAGAGGTTCAAGTGGGTGCTTGAACAAAGTAAGTTGTAGCTTCCATCTGGTTTTAGCCAGAGAAACCAGGGTGACACGGTGGTGCAAGGGAGAACTGTTGTTCTCCGTTTTATAGGTTGGTGCCTGTGTGACTGGAAGTTGGTGCTTCCATCCAATTGGTGCTAGAACACTTAGGGAGTTTTTGCTTCCTTCTAGTGGGTGCTAGAGAAACCAGGGAGTTGGTGCTTCCTTCTAGTGGGTGCTAGAGAAACCAGGGAGTTTGTGCTTCCTTCTAGTAGGTGCTAGAGAAAACAGAGAGTTGGTGGTCTCAGCAAGTTGCAGCTTGCAAAATAGAGGTTGTAGCCTCATTATGAGTTGGTGCTCATAAGTATGATAATGTACAGAATGTCAAGATTACTTATCATATAAAGAAGAGAAAGTTTTTACCCTTTATGGGTTTCCTCAGGAAATATCTATCTTTGTGTATCTCATATGTGTGAATGATGTTAAATGTTCTATTGCTTACTTCCCTGCATTATTGTGATTGTCATTAAGTGTTCTGTAAAGAGTTTAAAATAAGCATAATTGTTTAAGCACGGTAACATCTGATTCACCCCCCCTCTCAGTTGTCCAACAATTGGTATAAGAGTCGACCCCTTTTATCTAAGGGTAGATCCTAGAGATTTAACATGTCAATCCATGAAGGAAATTCAACCAATAAGGCCCCTCTATTCAATGGAACGAACTTTGCCTTCTGGAAAGTTAGAATGAGAACCTACATAATGGTTTTAGGTGCAGATGTCTGGGATGTGGTAGATATTGGTTATGTAAAGCCAGTTGTACTAGCTAATAAGGATGACAAGCTAGAATTTAGCTTCAACGCTAAGGCTATGAATGCTATCTTGAGTGGGCTTGTAGAAACAGTATTCGTAAAAGTTATGCACCTAGGAACTGCCAAAGAAATGTGGGACAAACTCATTAGCAGTTATGAAGGTAATGAGAAGGTAAAGGACACCAAGATTCAAACCTACAGAGTACAGTTTGAGCAGTTGAAGATGAGAGAAGATGAAACTGTTGGAAAATACTTTCTGAGAGTTGAAGAACTGGTAAATGCAATGAAAGCGCTTGGTGAAAAAATTGAGGAACCTTCTTTAGTTCATAAATTTTTGAGATCTCTACCAGATAGGTTCAACCCGAAGCTCTCTGCTATAGAAGAACTTAATAATCTAAAAACCTTGGAGTTTGATCAACTTCTAGGAACATTGACTGCATATGAAATGAGAATAGTTAAAGATAAACCCACAACCGGAGAAGCATCATTTAAGGCAGACAAGAATGAGGATTCTGAGCCTGATGAAATTGAAGCAAAATTTGTGAAGAGACTAAATAAGGGATCAGGAAAATACAAAGGTAAGCTACCCTTCAAACGTTTCAATTGTGGTAAGATAGGTCATTTCTCAAATAAGTGTCCACACAAGAAGAAGGACCAAAACTCTGAAGGTGAAGAGAAGTACAAATCCAAAAGATTTGATAAAAAGAAAAGTTTATGTGTAAACAATGATGACTCCTCAGAAGACATCGATAGTGACTCTTCCTGTGAAGATAAGGTAAATGACTTCATGCTTATGGCTAAAGAGGATTATGATAATAAAAACACAGGCAGTGATGATAATGATGAATAAGTTGTGGTTGACTTGGAAAGAGAGTTGATCATCTCTTTGGAAGAGATTGACAGACTCATACTTAAGAAGAGAAAGCAAAAACAATTGCTGATACAATTCAAGAAAGGCACTAAAAAACCTGATGAATACTTTGCCCTGCTAAAAGTGGAATTAGAAGAGGCAAAGAAAATCGAGGTCATTCTGAGACAACAATTATCAGAGAAGAAAGCAAGGTGTGAAGCCTTAGAAGAAGAAGTAGTGAAAACCAGAAAAGAGATGGAGAAGTTTAAGGCATTGTATCACCAAACTCTATCAAGTATTAAAGCTTCAGAAGGATTAACCTCCATTATAAATCAGCAAAGAAACCCAAAGTTGAAAGCTGGCTTGGGGTATGAAGAAGGACAAAGTATTGATCATCCAAGTAATACAAAACCTATCAAGTTTGTCAAATCCTCAAACATTGACAAAAGTCACTCTACAGAAACAAAGAAAGAGAATCATCCACCAAGAAGGAATGAAAGAAAAAGTATCAAAACCGAACCTGTAGATCAGAGAAACTATCAGCATGGAAGAAATCGACTCACTCAAAGAAGACAATCTTCTTCCAGGTACAAAGGATTTTTCTATGGATTTTTTTTTTTTTTGGTTCTAACTTTGGTCACAAAGCTATAAATTGTTCTTTAAGATTTAGATATGAGCAATCAAGTTTTTCAAGAAGATTGAGACAGCCAAGCAACAAAAAATCACAGACTATAAATCATGTGATGACTGGGAGAAGGACATAGGTGAAACACAACAACAGTTATGAGCATAACAATCATTATGATCTGTTATTCAGTGAACCAGAATGTTACAACTTCCATAATTATGGACATAAAGCTGCAGACTGTCGCTTAAGAAACTATAAGCCAGATCTGAATCCTGCTGCTAAAAATTTCAAGGTCTGGAAGAAGAAAGAATATGACCAGTGCGGATTAGTGTTATCATCCCAAAGAAAAAAGAATCCCTGGTATATTGACAGTGGATGTTCCAAACATATGACTGGAGACAAAAGTAAGTTTCTAACTCTAAGTGAAAGCAAATCAGGGAATGTAACTTTTGGAAATGATGCACCAGGAAAAATAAAAGGTAAAGGAATGGTAAGTTTGAGTAATGACAAAGGAAAATCTCAAGATGTGTTGTTTGTAGATGGTCTGAAACATAATCTACTAAGTGTCAGTCAAGTTTGTGACAAAGGATGTGAAGTTTTTTTTACTTCTAAAGACTGTAAAATAAAGTCTTTGAGTTCAGGACAACTAGTTGCAAAAGGGATAAGAGCAGAAAACAATGTTTATGTGTTAAAAGAAGAAAAAGAAGAATGCCACTTAAGAAAATATGATGAAAGTTGGCTATGGCATAGGAGAGTTGGACACCTAAATTTTGATCATATAATCAAGCTCAGAAACAATGGGGCAGTAAAATATCTTCTGAAGATATCAAAGCCATACGACTCTGTTTGTAAACCTTGCCAGATAGGAAAACATACTCGCACTCAGTTCAAATATAAAAACTTTCCATTATCAACTAGAATGATGACCTTCCGATGCTTGACATAACCATTTAGCTTGAGGGTTTGGGGAGCGGAGAAGCCAGTGAGGGAATTGAGGGAAATGACCGGTTTTATTTCGGGAGGGTTTGAAGGAGGGGTTATGTCGGGGTTTTCAGGTGACTCAGACATAAGGGGAGTTTCAACATCCTATTCTAAAATATCCTCGGAGATGGCCATAAACAACTTTTTTTCCTTACACTTGTGGCCCAGGAAATATTTGTCATCACAATTATAACAAATTCCTTTGAGTTGGCATTCAACCATTTCAACCCTGGTCAATTTTTGGATCTTTAGTGGAGCGGAGGGAGTAGTGGGATTTATTGGTTTAGGGAAAGGGATAAAGGAGGGCTTCCAGTTTTGAGAAGATACAACCTGTTGTGCTTATTTAGCTCTTTTAGTAGCCTCTACCCAAATCTAAGGCCAATCCATGAGGACATGGGCCCGAATCTCATCCTTGAGGCCATTGATAAAACATTATCGGAAAAAGGCATCAGACATGCCCTCTGTCTGAAATTCCAGACACTCAAAGGAAACTATAAAGTCTTCCACTATTCCTGATTGTTTCAACTTTGTCAAATGACCCAAATGGTTGGTGTCATTGTCAAAGCGTTCATAAATCTCTGCCACAAAGTGTGTCCAAACAATATACCCTTGACGAGAAGTTTTTCCCCATTGCCACCATTTCCAACGTTCTTGATCTAGATGGAGAACACCATACCGGAGTTTGGCCAAGTCATCTGTAATGTCATATAAAGAGAAATAATGTTCCATTTGGGTTACCCAACCAGTGGGGTCTGATCCATCAAATTTGGTCACATCTACCCGTGGAAGGTGTAGGTCACGTTGAAAGTGATGGTTTTGAAAGTTATGGGAATGAGAGGAATGGTCACCTTCAATATGTGGAGGTGAGGAAGAGGAAGGGTTATCTGTAGGGATATTAAATTTGGTGCAGAGAGAGGAAAAGACAGATTCAAGATGGGTTGTGAGGTCTTGTTTGATTTCCTCCATTAAGGACTGCATAGTTGTATTGATGGCAGCAACATTGGCACTGAGTTGTTTCAATTCTTGTTGGGTCTCGATGAGACCAGATTGCAAGGTGTTGAAGTGATCTTCCAAGTCTTGGCTACGGGTATGGGCCATGAGTATGGGGAAACTAAAAAGGGGTGGGCGGGGTAAAAAAAAAATCCGAAAAATAATATGGATGAATGTGATAAGGGTGAAGAGATGAATCCAATGGAATAGGTGTCAAATAATGGTGAAAACATTTCCAGACCTTTCTTTTTTTTTTACACCTGCAGAGTTATACTCCGGTCTAAAGAATACTGCAGAGAGGAAATGCCCAAATGCTTAACTAGAAAGAAATGTGTATTTACTTGGCAACCCGAACACAGTTGCACAACAATAGATCTTGTTTGTTTTAATTTGTTTATGTTTATGTCCCCAAGGGTTGTTGGTCAACTGAGAGGGGGGGGTGAATCAGTTGTTACCGTGCTTAAACAATTATGCTTCTTTTAAACTCTTTGCTGAGACACTAAATGATAATCACAATAATGCAGGGAAATAAACAATGGCAAATTCAGCATCAGTCACACATATGAGAAACACAGAGACAGATATTTCTTGAGGAAACCCATACAGGGTAAAAACCTCTTTTTCTTTATATGATAAGTAATAGTTACATTCTTTACATTATCATACATATGAGCACCAACTCATAATGAGGCTACAACCTCTGTTTTTCAAGATACAAGTTGCTGAGAGCACCAACTCTCTGTTTTCTCTAGAACCCACTAGAAGGAAGCACTGACTCCCTGGGTTTTTTCTAGCACCAACTAGAAGGAAGCACCAACTCCTTGTGTTCAAGCACCCACTTGAACCTCTGAGGACAACGGTCCTCCCTAGCACCTCCCAACCACCCTGAAATATAAATCTTTGCTACTGAATTTATTACAGTGATATGATGTTCGATGATGGCCTACCTGACTTATCACTGTTCTGCTCCACTTCGTTGCTTTGTCTGCCTTATTTCCTTTTTGCTCAGATCATTTGCAATGTCCGGGTTATGGGCCCACCACGCTTCCGCTGCGCCACTCTGATTATTCTTCACCCATGAATCACCACAACAAACTCCAATAGCAACTGCAAATTCCCACTATAACAACAACCTAATCTCCTCTCTGTACCGTGTATTTATAGCGTCTATGCACCTTTTGCATGCAATGTTTTCCATGCCTCTGCATGCAGACTCTGCGTCATTATCCTCCACCTCTTGAGTGCTCTATCTGATCATCATCATGACTCTTCAGCTTCTCTGGTGATTACACATCAGTCTTCTTCGACTTCTCTAGCAGATGTCATCAATGGTTTTTGGCAGTCTTACTGTGTCGTGCCTCAGTAGCCCTCCGATCATTTCTTGATCCAACGGTTCAGATCAAATCAGGATTTCATATATCGCGATTTCAGCACTTTCGATGACATAATGTTTATGTCCATGAGATTCGCGATGTGCTTCAACCCTCCTGGCTGAGCCCTGGTCCATGTGACCGTTACCCGTGACCGCAACCATACCTTTCGAAAAAATGCGCTAGCCCTCCTGGCTAGAACATGGTCCATATGACCTGTCTCTGTGTGACCTTGGTCTTGTCACTCCATCGGTGTTTCGACATTTCTAATGTTCAAGGTTCTTATCACTTCCAAATCGCGATTCATGAAACTCTGACACAGGCTATGATCAACGGTCCAGGTATAACCTTGGCTCAACAACTACGATTGAGTTGCGATATCGCATATCGTGAAATCGGGGTTTCTGATGTCAAGTGACTTTGTCATTCCAAAGTCTCGATCCCCGATACTCTATGCAGATAATCAACGGTCCAGATCACTTCTAAATTTACGGCTGTGATTAAATCGCGAAATCTCATATCGTGAAATCGGGGTTTCTGATGTCAAGTGACTTTGTCATTCCAAAGTCCCGATCCCCGATACTCCATGCAGATAATCAACTGTCCAAATCACTTCTAAATTTACGGCTGCGATTAAATCGCGAAATCGCATATCACGATTTCGGGGTTCTTGATGTCAAGTGATTTTGGTATTTCAAAGTCGCGATTGTCGATGCCTCTGCTGACATCACACGTGGTTTTCCACGTGTTAGATCCTGCCACGTGTCACTCTGATTCGTGACTTACATATGCCTGAAGTGTTGAATATGCCTGACACTTTTCATTCCCTGGTTGTGCCACGTGTCCCTAGCTGACGTGGTCTGCTGTCGTGAGTTGGATCAATGGTCTCGATCACTTCTAGCTCGACGACTCAGATTAGATCTCGCAATTTTTCACATCGCGATTACTCCCACTTCTCCTTGTACTTTAAAGGGCGTGTATGTTGTCTTTGATCCGACGATGATCGGGTCTTGTGCTTGAATCTAACGGTCACTGAGTCATCTCCACAACCATAACTGTACTCGCACTCCATGCATAGATTCAACGGTCCAGATGCAGTCTTTATCCAACGACTGTGATTACATCGCGAAATCGCATATCGCGATTTCGGGGTTTTCATTGTCATTGTTCATGAGACTTGTGAAACTCCGATTCCCGATTCTCCGATGAGTAAAATCAACAGTCCATATATCAAGCTTGCTTTAACGGCTGCGATCAGATCGCAAAATCGCATATCGCGATTTCGGGGTTTTCGTTGTCGAGTGAACTGGACATTTCAAAGTCCCGATCCCCGATTCTCCGATGGATTATCTCTCTCGCAACTTCTACATATATGATGGCTGACGGGTTTTCTAAATGAGATCCAATGGTTGTGGATCTTTGTCTTCCTTCTCTTCTGCAAATTCCTGTATCTTGAGCTTTGCCTTTGCTGCGCGCGTTTTCTTCAACGTTGTTCCTCCTGAGCTTTCACGTCTGAATCCCCAAGGGATTTTTATCCTTCTTATCCTACCATCTCCACTGTTGTACTTGCCATCAATGACAAGCATACGCTACTTGGTAAACATTTGCCAACAAGGGTTAGGTATTCAAGGGTTCTACAAACAAGGTTTTGCCCTGTGCTATAGCTCTTTGATATATGTGCGGGGTCCAACAATAATACTTGACCCAATATCTCAGGGCACTAACTAAGGAGGATAGATCATACCCTTAGTCGTACTACCTGACTACCGAGGTACTAGAGAGTATCTTCCCAGGTGTTATTCTCGGTGACACTATAGAAGTCAGGCGGTTGATCGGTTTATTTAAAGAGGGATTCAAGTAATCTAGGTCAATCTGTACACAGGTGTTGTCTGATGTGCTACCACTCGAAGGGGTACCAATAGGGGTTACAAGGGTGGCCATGTTGGCATATTTATTATGGGTAGACAGAAGGCAGAGTATTTGTTTTTCATTGATGGCAAGCTCAGCCCGATGATGACGAACAAGAGAAAGTGGCAAGACTAGCAGTGCAACAATGATCGAATGGAAATATCAGAAGCATAAACTACATTTCGGAGTTTCGGATACCGGGAGTTGGAGTCAAGATTTGAGACTCTTCATCACAGGAGTCTCGAAGTTGTGAAATGCGAAACACCAAAATCCTGAAACAGGCACATCAAACCACGACTTAATCTCCATTTCATAGTTTCAGATACCGGGAGTTGGAGGAGTCAACAGTCGAGACTCTTCATCACAGGAGTCCCAAATTTGCGAAATGCGAAACGTCGAAATCCTGAAACAGGCACATCAACAAAGACACCATTTTGGAGTTTCAGATACCAGGAGTTGGAGGAGTCAAGGAAGAAACTCGCAACAGGAATTCGCGACATGCAAAATCACGCAATGGCGAAATCCCAAAACAGACACATCAACAAAGACTCCATTTCAGAGTTTCGGATACCAGGAGTTGGAGGAGTCAAGGAAGCAACTCGCAATAGGAATTCGCGACATGCGAAATCACGAAATGCCGAAATGCAAAATTGCAAAAGGCACTAACAACTAAACTCCATTTCGGAGATCGCGACTTGAAGAGTCAAGATGCCTCGCAACAGGAATTCGCGACATGCGAAATCGTGAAATGCCGAAATGCGAAATTGTGAAAGGTGCTAACAACTAAACTCCATTCCGGATATCTCGACTTGAAGAGTCGAGATGTCTCGCAACAGGAATTCGCGACATGCAAAATTGTGAAATGTCGAAATGTGAAATGCTGAAATGATCGAAGCTAGTCTAGCTAAGCTCATTTTTCGGAGTTTCAGGGATCGCAACATGGAGCGTCAAGATATCTCATCACAAGAATTGTCGAAATGCCAAAATGAAAAATGACGAAATCGATGTGAGACCCTGTGCCTGTAATCCAAAGGTGTTGGATACTTGGAAATCTGATTGAAGGGAAACTGTTGCTCTTCACAATTAATCGATCAATTACGATTCAATTGCTGATGCGTTTTCTTGGAGGTTCACAGTGTAACTGCTAGAAAGGACTAATGGTTTCTGCCAGAGGACTTGGAGAGACTTCAGGGTGATCACCAAAGAAGACGAAGAGTATCGACTGCTGGAGAGGCTAAGGAATCTCAGAATAACACCCAGTGATGATGGACGCATGGGTTTAACCGCTAGAGAAGCTGAAGAGTTGAAATGATGATTAGGCAGAGCACTCGACATGGGGAGAGCATGCAGAAGCATTGCGCATATAGCATGCACAAGGTGCACTGAGACTATAAGAATGTAGAACAAAGAAGAGATGAGGGTTGTTGTTGAGAGTGATTCAGGCGTGTAGAAGGAGGCAGAGTGCAGTAGCTGAAATGCACAGAAGAGGAATGGTGCATAGAAGGGACATGGCACGTAGATCATAAAGTGCAACAGAAGCAAAGAACAAAGATGCATAGATGAGATAGTAAAAGAAGGCTGAGATGCACTTGTAGAGAAAAGCAGAATATCAGAAAGCGCAAGAAGATGCAGGCAGAGAGACACTGATATAGGAGAGCAAAGCAGCATAACAGAACAATGATAAGCTTGGTAAGCCAATGACAACTATTGAATCATTGTAATAAGTTTCAGTAGAAAATATTTATATTTCAAGGTGGTAGGGAGGTGCTAGGGAGGACTTTTGTCCTTAGAGGTTCAAGTGGGTGCTTAAACATAGGGAGTTATAGCTTCCATATGGTTGCAGCCAGAGAAACCAGGGTGGCAGGGGGGTGCAAGGGAGAACTGTTGTTCTCTGTTTTACAGGTTGGTTCCTATGTGACTGGAAGTTGGTGCTTCCATTCAGTTGGTGTTGGAACACTTAGGGAGTTGTTTCTTCCTTCTTGTGGGTGCTAGAGAAACCAGGGAGTTGGTGCTTCCTTCTAGTGTGTGCTAGAGAAAACAGAGAGTTGGTGCTCTCAACAAGTTGCAGCTTGCAAAACAGAGGTTGTAGCCTCATTATGAATTGGTTCTCATAAGTATGATAATGTACAGAATGTAAATATTACTTATCATATAAAGAATAAGAGGTTTTTACCTTTTATGGGTTTCCTCATGAAATATCCGTCTCTGTGTATCTCATATGTGTGAATGATGTTGAATGTTCTATTGCTTACTTCCCTCCATTATTGTGATTGTCATTAAGTTTTCTGCAAAGAGTTTAAAATAAGCATAATTATTTAAGCACGGTAAAAACTGATTCACCCCCCCTCTCAGTTGTCCAACAATCGGTATCAGAGTCGGCCCCTTTTATCTAAGGGTAGATCCTAGAGCTTAAACATGTCAAGCCATGAAGAAAATTCAATCAATATGGCCCTTATGTTCAATGGAACAAACTTTGCCTTCTGGAAAGTTAGAATGAGAACCTACATAATGGCTTTAGGTGTAGATGTCTGGGATGTGGTAAATACTGGTTATGTAAATCCAGTTGTACTAGCTAATAAGGATGACAAGCTAGAATTTAGCTTCAATGCTAAGGCTATGAATGCTATCTTGAGTGGGCTTGTAGAAGAATAATTCATAAAAGTTATGCACCTAGGAACTGCCTAAGAAATGTGGGACAAACTCATTAGAAATTATGAAGGTAATGAGAAGGTAAAGGACACCAAGATACAAACCTACAGAGTACAGTTTGAATAGATGAAGATGAGAGAAGATGAAACTGTTGGAAAATACTTTCTGAGAGTTGAAAAACTGGTAAATGCAATGAAAGCACTTGGTGAAAAAATTGAGGAACCTTCTTTAGTTCAGAAAATTTTGAGATATCTACCAGAAAGGTTCAACCCGAAGCTCTCTGCTATAGAAGAACTTAATGATCTAAAAACCTTGGAGTTTGATCAACTTCTAGGAACATTGACTGCATATGAAATGAGAATAGTTAAAGATAAACCCACCTCCAGAGAAGCATCATTTAAGCCAGACAAGAATGAGGATTTCCAGCCTGATGAAATTGAAGAAAAATTTGTGAAGAGACTGAAGAAGGGATCAAGCAAATACAAAGGTAAGCTGCCCTTCAAATGTTTCAATTGTGGTAAGATAGGCCATTTCTCAAATAAGTTTCCACACAAGAAGAAGGACCAGAAATTTGAAGGTGAAGAGAAGCACAAATCCAAAAGATTTGATAAAAAGAAAATTTTATGTGTAAACAATGATGACTCCTCATAAGACATCGATAGTGACTCTTCCTATGAAGATAAGGTAAATGAATTCATTCTTATGGCCAAAGAGGATTATGATAATAAAAACACAGGGAGTGATGATAATGATGAAGAAGTTGTGGTTGACTTGGAAAGAGAGTTGATCAACGCTTTGGAAGAGATTGACAGACTCAGACTTAAGAAGAGAAAGAAAAAACAATTGTTGATACAGTTCAAGAAAGGCACTAAAAAACTTGATGAAGACTTTGCCCTGCTAAAAGTGGAATTAGAAGAGGCAAAGAAAATCGAGGACATTCTGAAACAATAGTTATCGCAAGGTGTGAAGCCTTATAAGAAGAAGTAGTGAAAACCAGAAAAGAGATGGAGAAGTTTAAGGCATTGTATCACCAAACTCTGTCAAGTATTAAAGCTTCAGAAGGATTAACCTCCATTCTAAATCAGCAAACAAATCCAAAGTTGAAAGGATGCTTGGGGTATGAAGAAGGATCAAGTAGTGATCATCCAAGTAATACAGAACCTATCAAGTTTGTCAAATCCTCAAACATTGACAACAGTCACTCTGCA